>JAUPMV010000179.1:0-66509 GCA_030848855.1 Branchinecta sandiegonensis
CCACTCTATTCTGTCCACTTCAGTGTGTACACTTTAGTCTGTCCACTGAGTCTTTCCACTTCAGTCTTTCCACTTTATTCTGTCCACTACAGTCTTTCCACTTTAGTCATTTCAATACTCTCTGCCCACTTTATTCTTTCCACTTTAGTCTTTCCACTATAGTCTCCACTTTATTCTGTTCACTACAGTCTTTCCACTATAGTCTGTCCACTTTAGTCTTTCCAGTATTCTCTGTCCACTTTAGTCTTTCCACTATAGTCTCCACTTTATTCTGTCCACTAAAGTCTTTCCACTATAGTCTTTCCACTATAGTCTATCCACTTTAGTCTTTCCACTTTAGTTTTTCCACTTTAGTCTTTCCCCTATAGTCTGTCCACTTTAGTCTTTCCACTCTTCTCTGTCCACTTTAGTCTTTCTACTATAGTCTCCACTTTATTCTGTAAACTACAGTCTTTCCACTATAGTTTTTCCACTTTAGTCTGTCCACTTTAGACTTTCAACTATAGTCTATCCACTTTAGTCTTTCCACTTTCTTCTGTCCACTTCAGTGTGTACACTTTAGTCTGTCCACTGAGTCTTTCCACTTCAGTCTTTCCACTATAGTCTGTCCACTTTAGTCTTTCCACTTTAGTCTTTCCACTATATCTCCACTTTATTCTGTCCACTACAGTCTTTCCACTATAGTCTTTCCACTATAGTCTGTCCACTTTAGTCTTTCCACTTTAGTTTTTCCATTTTAGTCTGTCCACTTCAGACTTTCCACTATAGTCTATCCACTTTAGTTTTTCCACTTTAATCTTTCCACTTTAGTCTGTCCACTTTAGTCTTTCCACTATAGTCTGTCCAGTTTAGTATTTCCACTTTAGTCTTTCCACTTTATTCTGTCCACTTCACCGTGTACACTTTAGTCTGTCCACTGAGTCTTTCCACTTCAGTCTTTCCACAATAGTCTGTCCACTTTAGTCTTTCCACTATAGTCTTTCCACTATAGTCTGTCCACTTTAGTCTTTCCACTTTAGTCTTTCTACTATAGTCTCCACTTTATTCTGTCCACTACAGTCTTTCCACTTTAGTCTTTCCACTATTCTCTGTCCACTTTATTCTTTCCACTTTATTCTTTCCACTATAGTCTCCACTTTATTCTGTCCACTACAGTCTTTCCAATATAGTCTTTCCACTATCGTCTGTCCACTTTAGTCTTTCGACTAATCTCTGTCCACTTTAGTCTTTCCACTATAGTCTCCACTTTATTCTGTCCACTACAGTCTTTCCACTATAGTCTTTCCACTATAGTCTGTCCACTTTAGTCTTTCCACTTTAGTCTTTCCACTATAGTCTCCACTTTATTCGGTCCATTACAGTCTTTCCACTATAGTCTGTCCACTTTAGTCTTTCCACTATTTTCTGTCCACTTTAGTCTTTCCACTATAGTCTCCACTTTATTCTGTCCACTACAGTCTTTCCACTATAGTCTTTCCACTATTCTCTGTCCACTTTAGTCTTTCCACTATAGTCTCCACTTTATTCTGTCCACTACACTCTTTCCACTATAGTCTTTCCACTATAGTCTATCCACTTTAGTCTTTCCACTATTCTCTGTCCACTTTAGTCTTTCCACTATAGTTTCCACTTTATTCTGTCCACTACAGTCTTTCCACTATAGTTTTTCCACTATAGTCTGTCCACTTTAGTCTTTCCACTATTCTCTGTCCACTTTAGTCTTGCCACTATACTCTCCACTTTATTCTGTCCACTACAGTCTTTCCACTATAGTCTTTCCAATTTAGTCTGTCCACTTTAGTCTTTCCACTATAGTCTGTACACTTTAGTCTTTCCACTATTCTCTGTCCACTTTAGTCTTTCCACTTTAGTCTTTCCACTATAGTCTCCACTTTATTCTGTCCAATACAGTCTTTCCGCTATAGTCTTTCCACTATAGTCTGTCCACTTTAGTCTTTTCACTTTAATCTTTCCACTTTAGTCTGTCCACTTTAGTCTTTCCACTCTATTCTGTCCACTTCAGTGTGTACACTTTAGTCTGTCCACTGAGTCTTTCCACTTCAGTCTTTCCACTTTATTCTGTCCACTACAGTCTTTCCACTTTAGTCTTTTCAATACTCTCTGCCCACTTTATTCTTTCCACTTTAGTCTTTCCACTATAGTCTCCACTTTATTCTGTTCACTACAGTCTTTCCACTATAGTCTGTCCACTTTAGTCTTTCCAGTATTCTCTGTCCACTTTAGTCTTTCCACTATAGTCTCCACTTTATTCTGTCCACTAAAGTCTTTCCACTATAGTCTTTCCACTATAGTCTATCCACTTTAGTCTTTCCACTTTAGTTTTTCCACTTTAGTCTTTCCCCTATAGTCTGTCCACTTTAGTCTTTCCACTCTTCTCTGTCCACTTTAGTCTTTCTACTATAGTCTCCACTTTATTCTGTAAACTACAGTCTTTCCACTATAGTTTTTCCACTTTAGTCTGTCCACTTTAGACTTTCAACTATAGTCTATCCACTTTAGTCTTTCCACTTTCTTCTGTCCACTTCAGTGTGTACACTTTAGTCTGTCCACTGAGTCTTTCCACTTCAGTCTTTCCACTATAGTCTGTCCACTTTAGTCTTTCCACTTTAGTCTTTCCACTATATCTTCGCTTTATTCTGTCCACTACAGTCTTTCCACTATAGTCTTTCCACTATAGTCTGTCCACTTTAGTCTTTCCACTTTAGTTTTTCCATTTTAGTCTGTCCACTTCAGACTTTCCACTATAGTCTGTCCACTTTAGTCTTTCCTCTTTAGTCTTTCCATTATAGTCTCAACTATATTATGTCCACTACAGTCTTTCCACTATAGTCTTTCCACGGTAGTCTGTCCACTTTAGTCTTTCCACTATTTTCTGTCCACTTTAGTCTTTCCACTATACTCTCCACTTTCTTCTGTCCACTACAGTCTTTCCACTATAGTCTTTCCAATATAGTCTGTCCACTTTAGTCTTTCCACTTTAGTCTTTCCATCTTAGTCTGTCCACTTTAGTCTTTCCACTATAGTCTGTCCACTTTAGTCTTTCCACTATTCTCTGTCCACTTTAGTCTTTCCACTGTAGACTCCACTTTATTCTGTCCACTACAGTCTTTCCACTATAGTCTTTCCACTATACTCTGTCCACTTTAGTCTTTCAACTTTAATCTTTCCACTTTAGTCTGTCCACATTAGTCTTTCCACTATAGTCTGTCCACTTTAGTCTTTCCATTTTTTTTCTTTCCACTTCAGTGTGTACACTTTACTCTGTCCACTGAGTCTTTCGATTTCAGTCTTTCCACTATAGTCTGTCCACTTTAGTCTTTCCACTTTAGTTTTTCCACTTTAGTCTGTCCACTTTAGTCTTTCCACTATAATCTGTCCACTTTAGTCTTTCCACTTAGTCTTTCCACTTTATTCTGTCCACTTCAGTGTGTACACTTTAGTCTTTCCACTGATTCTTTCCACTTCAGTCTTTCCACAATAGTCTGTCCACTTTAGTCTTTCCACTTTAGTCTTTCCACTACAGTGTTTCCACTATAGTCTTTCCACTATATAGTCTGTCCACTTTAGTCTTTCCACTTTAGTTTTTCCACTTTAGTCTGTCCACTTCAGTCTTTCCACTATAGTCTGTCCAGTTTAGTCTTTCCACTTTAGTCTTTCCACTATAGTCTCCACTTTATTCTGTCCACTACAGTCTTTCCACTATACTCTTTCCACTATAGTCTATCCACTTTAATCTTTCCACTATTCCCTGTCCACTTTAGTCTTTCCACTATAGTCTGCACTTTATTCTGTCCACTACAGTCTTTCCACTATAGTCTTTCCACTATAGTCTGTCCACTTTAGTCTTTCCACTTTAGTCTTTCCACTATAGTCTCCACTTTATTCTGTCCACTACAGTCTTTCCACTTTAGTCTCTCCACTATTCTCTGTCCACTTTAGTCTTTCCACTTTGTCTTTCCACTATAGTCTCCACTTTATTCTGTCCACTACAGTCTTTCCACTATAGTCTTTCCACTATAGTCTGTCCACTTTAGTCTTTCCAATATAGTCTGTCCACTTTATTCTTTCCACTATACTCTCCACTTTATTCTGTCCACTACAGTCTTTCCACTACAGTCTTTCCACTATAGTCTTTCCACTATAGTCTGTCCACTTTAGTCTTTCCAATATAGTCTGTCCACTTTAGTCTTTCCACTTTAGTCTTTCCACCTTCGTCTTTCCACTATAGTCTGTCCACTTTAGTCTTTCCACTATTCTCTCTCCACTTTAGTCTTTCCACTATAGTCTCCACTTTAGTCTTTCCACTTTAGTCTTTCCACTATAGTCTCCACTTTATTCTGTCCACTACAGTCTTTCCACTTTAGTCTTTCCACTATTCTCTGTCCACTTTAGTCTTTCCACTTTTGTCTTTCCACTATAGTCTCCACTTTATTCAGTCCACTACAGTCTTTCCACTATAGTCTTTCCACTATAGTCTGTCCACTTTAGTCTTTCCACTATTCTCTGTCCACTTTAGTCTTTCCACTATAGTCTCCACTTTATTCTTTCCACTACAGTCATTCCACTATAGTCTTTCCACTATAGTCTGTCCACTTTAGTCTTTCCAATATAGTCTGTCCACTTTAGTCTTTCCACTTTAGTCTTTCCACCTTAGTCTTTCCACTATAGTCTGTCCACTTTAGTCTTTCCACTATTCTCTGTCCACTTTAGTCTTTCCACTATAGTCTCCACTTTATTCTTTCCACTACAGTCTTTCCACTATAGTCTTTCCACTATAGTCTGTCCACTTTAGTCTTTCCACTTTAGTTTTTCCACTTTAGTCTGTCCACTTTAGACTTTCCACTATAGTCTATCCACTTTAGTCTTTCCATTTTAGTCTTTCCACTATAGTCTCCACTTTATTCTTCCCACTACAGTCTTTCCACTTAGTCTGTTCACTACAGTCTTTCCACTATAGTCTTTCCACTATAGTCTGTCCACTTTAGTCTTTCCACTTTAGTTTTTCCACTTTAGTCTGTCCACTTTAGACTTTCCACTATAGTCTATCCACTTTAGTCTTTCCATTTTAGTCTTTCCACTATAGTCTCCACTTTATTCTGTCCACTACAGTCTTTCCAATTTAGTCTTTCCACTATTGTCTGTCCACTTTAGTATTTCCACTATAGTCTCCACTTTATTCTGTCCACTATAGTCTTTCCACTACAGTCTTTCCACTGTAGTCTGTCCACTTTAGTCTTTCCACTATTCTCTGTCCACTTTAGTCTTTCCACTATAGTCTCCACTTTATTCTTTCCACTACAGTCTTTCCACTACAGTCGTTCCACTATAGTCTGTCCACTACAGTCTTTCCACTTTAGTATTTCCACTATAGTCTGTCCACTTTAGTCTTTCCACTTTAGTTTTTCCACTTTAGTCTGTCCACTTTAGTCTTTCCACTATTCTGTCCACTTTAGTCTTTCCACTATAGTCTCCACTTTATTCTGTCCACTACAGTCTTTCCACTATAGTCTTTCCACTATAGTCTGTCCACTTTAGTCTTTCCACTATTCTCTGTCCACTTTAGTCTTTCCACTGTAGACTCCACTTTATTCTGTCCACTACAGTCTTTCCACTATAGTCTTTCCACTATACTCTGTCCACTTTAGTCTTTCAACTTTAATCTTTCCACTTTAGTCTGTCCACATTAGTCTTTCCACTATAGTCTGTCCACTTTAGTCTTTCCACTTTTTTTCTGCCCACTTCAGTGTGTACACTTTACTCTGTCCACTGAGTCTTTCGATTTCAGTCTTTCCACTATAGTCTGTCCACTTTAGTCTTTCCACTTTAGTTTTTCCACTTTAGTCTGTCCACTTTAGTCTTTCCACTATAATCTGTCCACTTTAGTCTTTCCACTTAGTCTTTCCACTTTATTCTGTCCACTTCAGTGTGTACACTTTAGTCTTTCCACTGATTCTTTCCACTTCAGTCTTTCCACAATAGTCTGTCCACTTTAGTCTTTCCACTTTAGTCTTTCCACTACAGTGTTTCCACTATAGTCTTTCCACTATATAGTCTGTCCACTTTAGTCTTTCCACTTTAGTTTTTCCACTTTAGTCTGTCCACTTCAGTCTTTCCACTATAGTCTGTCCAGTTTAGTCTTTCCACTTTAGTCTTTCCACTATAGTCTCCACTTTATTCTGTCCACTACAGTCTTTCCACTATACTCTTTCCACTATAGTCCATCCACTTTAATCTTTCCACTATTCCCTGTCCACTTTAGTCTTTCCACTATAGTCTGCACTTTATTCTGTCCACTACAGTCTTTCCACTATAGTCTTTCCACTATAGTCTGTCCACTTTAGTCTTTCCACTTTAGTCTTTCCACTATAGTCTCCACTTTATTCTGTCCACTACAGTCTTTCCACTTTAGTCTCTCCACTATTCTCTGTCCACTTTAGTCTTTCCACTTTGTCTTTCCACTATAGTCTCCACTTTATTCTGTCCACTACAGTCTTTCCACTATAGTCTTTCCACTATAGTCTGTCCACTTTAGTCTTTCCAATATAGTCTGTCCACTTTATTCTTTCCACTATACTCTCCACTTTATTCTGTCCACTACAGTCTTTCCACTACAGTCTTTCCACTATAGTCTTTCCACTATAGTCTGTCCACTTTAGTCTTTCCAATATAGTCTGTCCACTTTAGTCTTTCCACTTTAGTCTTTCCACCTTAGTCTTTCCACTATAGTCTGTCCACTTTAGTCTTTCCACTATTCTCTCTCCACTTTAGTCTTTCCACTATAGTCTCCACTTTAGTCTTTCCACTTTAGTCTTTCCACTATAGTCTCCACTTTATTCTGTCCACTACAGTCTTTCCACTTTAGTCTTTCCACTATTCTCTGTCCACTTTAGTCTTTCCACTTTTGTCTTTCCACTATAGTCTCCACTTTATTCAGTCCACTACAGTCTTTCCACTATAGTCTTTCCACTATAGTCTGTCCACTTTAGTCTTTCCACTATTCTCTGTCCACTTTAGTCTTTCCACTATAGTCTCCACTTTATTCTTTCCACTACAGTCATTCCACTATAGTCTTTCCACTATAGTCTGTCCACTTTAGTCTTTCCAATATAGTCTGTCCACTTTAGTCTTTCCACTTTAGTCTTTCCACCTTAGTCTTTCCACTATAGTCTGTCCACTTTAGTCTTTCCACTATTCTCTGTCCACTTTAGTCTTTCCACTATAGTCTCCACTTTATTCTTTCCACTACAGTCTTTCCACTATAGTCTTTCCACTATAGTCTGTCCACTTTAGTCTTTCCACTTTAGTTTTTCCACTTTAGTCTGTCCACTTTAGACTTTCCACTATAGTCTATCCACTTTAGTCTTTCCATTTTAGTCTTTCCACTATAGTCTCCACTTTATTCTTCCCACTACAGTCTTTCCACTTAGTCTGTTCACTACAGTCTTTCCACTATAGTCTTTCCACTATAGTCTGTCCACTTTAGTCTTTCCACTTTAGTTTTTCCACTTTAGTCTGTCCACTTTAGACTTTCCACTATAGTCTATCCACTTTAGTCTTTCCATTTTAGTCTTTCCACTATAGTCTCCACTTTATTCTGTCCACTACAGTCTTTCCAAATTAGTCTTTCCACTATTGTCTGTCCACTTTAGTATTTCCACTATAGTCTCCACTTTATTCTGTCCACTATAGTCTTTCCACTACAGTCTTTCCACTGTAGTCTGTCCACTTTAGTCTTTCCACTATTCTCTGTCCACTTTAGTCTTTCCACTATAGTCTCCACTTTATTCTTTCCACTACAGTCTTTCCACTACAGTCGTTCCACTATAGTCTGTCAACTTTAGTCTTTCCACTTTAGTTTTTCCACTTTAGTCTGTCCACTTTAGTCTTTCCACTATTCTCTGTCCACTTTAGTCTTTCCACTATAGTCTCCAGTTTATTCTGTCCACTACAGTCTTTCCACTATAGTCTTTCCACTATAGTTTGTCCACTTCAGTCTTTCCACTTTAGTTTTTCCACTTTAGTCTGTCCACTTCAGACTTTCCACTATAGTCTGTCCACTTTAGTCTTTCCTCTTTAGTCTTTCCACTATAGTCTCCACTTTATTCTGTCCACTACAGTCTTTCCACTATAGTCTTTCCACTATAGTATGTCCACTTTAGTCTTTCCACTATTCTCTGTCCACTTTAGTCTTTCCACTATACTCTCCACTTTATTCTGTCCACTACAGTCTTTCCACTATAGTCTTTCCACTATAGTCTGTCCACTTTAGTCTTTCCACTTTAGTTTTTCCTCTTTAGTCTCCACTTTATTCTGTCCACTACAGTCTTTCCACTATAGTCTTTCCACTATAGTCTGTCCACTTTAGTCTTTCAACTTTAGTTTTTCCACTTTAGTCTTTCCACTATAGTCTGTCCACTTTAGTCTTTCCACTATTCTCTGTCCACTTTAGTCTTTCTACTATAGTCTATACTTTATTCTGTAAACTACAGTCTTTCCACTATAGTCTTTCCACTATTCTCTGTCCACTTTAGTCTTTCCACTATAGTCTCCACTTTATTCTGTCCACTACAGTCTTTCCACTATAGTCTTTCCACTATAGTCTGTCCACTTTAGTCTTTCAACTTTAGTTTTTCCACTTTAGTCTTTCCACTATAGTCTGTCCACTTTAGTCTTTCCACTATTCTCTATCCACTTTAGTCTTTACACTATATTCTCCACTTTATTCTGTCCACTATAGTCTTTCCACTATAGTCTTTCCACGGTAGTCTGTCCACTTTAGTCTTTCCACTATTCTCTGTCCACTTTAGTCTTTCCACTATAGTCTCCACTTTATCCTGTCCACTACAGTCTTTCCACTATAGTCTCTCCACTATAGTCTGTCCACTTTAGTCTTTCCACTTTAGTCTTTCCACTATAGTCTCCACTTTATTCTGTCCACTACAGTCTTTCCACTATAGTCTTTCCACTATAGTCTGTCCACTTTAGTCTTTCTACTATTCTCTGTCCACTTTAGTCTTTCCACTATAATCTCCACTTTATTCTGTCCACTACAGTCTTTCCACTATAGTCTTTCCACTATAGTTTGTCCACTTTAGTTTTTCCGCTTTAGTCTTTCCACTTTAGTCTGTCCACTTTAGTCTTTCCACTATAGTCTGTCCACTTTAGTCTTTCCACTTTTCTCTGTCCACTTTATTCTTTCCACTACAGTCTTTCCACTATAGTCGTTCCACTATAGTCTGTCCACTTTAGTCTTTCCACTTTAGTTTTTCCACTTTAGTCTGTCCACTTTAGTCTTTCCAGTATTCTCTGTCCAATTTAGTCTTTCCACTTTAGTCTTTCCACTATAGTCTCCACTTTATTCTGTCCACTACAGTCTTTCCACTATAGTCTTTCCACTATAGTTTGTCCACTTCAGTCTTTCCACTTTAGTTTTTCCACTTTAGTCTGTCCACTTCAGACTTTCCACTATAGTCTGTCCACTTTATTCTTTCCTCTTTAGTCTTTCCACTATAGTCTCCACTTTATTCTGTCCACTACAGTCTTTCCACTATAGTCTTTCCACTATAGTCTGTCCACTTTAGTCTTTCCACTATTCTCTGTCCACTTTAGTCTTTCCACTATACTCTCCACTTTATTCTGTCCACTACAGTCTTTCCACTATAGTCTTTCCACTATAGTCTGTCCACTTTAGTCTTTCCACTTTAGTTTTTCCACTTTAGTCTCCACTTTATTCTGTCCACTACAGTCTTTCCACTATAGTCTTTCCACTATAGTCTGTTCACTTTAGTCTTTCAACTTTAGTTTTTCCACTTTAGTCTTTCCACTATAGTCTGTCCACTTTAGTCTTTCCACTATTCTCTGTCCACTTTAGTCTTTCTACTATAGTCTACACTTTATTCTGTAAACTACAGTCTTTCCAATATAGTCTTTCCACTATTCTCTGTCCACTTTAGTCTTTCCACTATAGTCTCCACTTTATTCTGTCCACGACAGTCTTTCCACTTTAGTCTTTCCACTATAGTCTCCACTTTATTCTGTCCACTACAGTCTTTCCACTATAGTCTTTCCACTATAGTTTGTCCACTTCAGTCTTTCCACTTTAGTTTTTCAACTTTAGTCTGTCCACTTCATGACTTTCCACTATAGTCTGTCCACTTTAGTCTTTCCTCTTTAGTCTTTCCACTATAGTCTCCACTTTATTCTGTCCACTACAGTCTTTCCACTATAGTCTTTCCACTATAGTCTGTCCACTTTAGTCTTTCCACTATTCTCTGTCCACTTTAGTCTTTCCACTATACTCTCCACTTTATTCTGTCCACTACAGTCTTTCCACTATAGTCTTTCCACTATAGTCTGTCCACTTTAGTCTTTCCACTTTAGTTTTTCCACTTTAGTCTCCACTTTATTCTGTCCACTACAGTCTTTCCACTATAGTCTTTCCACTATAGTCTGTCCACTATTCTCTGTCCACTTTAGTCTTTCTACTATAGTCTACACTTTATTCTGCAAACTACAGTCTTTCCACTATAGTCTTTCCACTATTCTCTGTCCACTTTAGTCTTTCCACTATAGTCTCCACTTTATTCTGTCCACTACAGTCTTTAAACTATAGTCTTTCCACTATAGTCTGTCCACTTTAGTCTTTCAACTTTAGTTTTTCCACTTTAGTCTTTCCACTATAGTCTGTCCACTTTAGTCTTTCCACTATTCTCTATCCACTTTAGTCTTTACACTATATTCTCCACTTTATTCTGTCCACTATAGTCTTTCCACTATAGTCTTTCCACGGTAGTCTGTCCACTTTAGTCTCTCCACTATTCTCTGTCCACTTTAGTCTTTTCACTATAGTCTCCACTTTACCCTGTCCACTACAGTCTTTCCACTATAGTCTCTCCACTATAGTCTGTCCACTTTAGTCTTTCCACTTTAGTCTTTCCACTATAGTCTGTCCACTTTAGTCTTTCCACTTTAGTTTTTCCACTTTAGTCTCCACTTTATTCTGTCCACTACAGTCTTTCCACTATAGTCTTTCCACTATAGTCTGTTCACTTTAGTCTTTCAACTTTAGTTTTTCCACTTTAGTCTTTCCACTATAGTCTGTCCACTTTAGTCTTTCCACTATTCTCTGTCCACTTTAGTCTTTCTACTATAGTCTACACTTTATTCTGTAAACTACAGTCTTTCCACTATAGTCTTTCCACTATTCTCTGTCCACTTTAGTCTTTCCACTATAGTCTCCACTTTATTCTGTCCACTATAGTCTTTCCACTTTAGTCTTTCCACTTTAGTCTTTCCACTATAGTCTCCACTTTATTCTGTCCACTACTGTCTTTCCACTATAGTCTTTCCACTATTCTCTGTCCACTTTAGTCTTTCTACTATAGTCTACACTTTATTCTGTAAACTACAGTCTTTCCACTATAGTCTTTCCACTATTCTCTGTCCACTTTAGTCTTTCCACTATTCTCTATCCACTTTAGTCTTTACACTATATTCTCCACTTTATTCTGTCCACTATAGTCTTTCCACTATAGTCTTTCCACGGTAGTCTGTCCACTTTAGTCTTTCCACTATTCTCTGTCCACTTTAGTCTTTCCACTATAGTCTCCACTTTATTCTGTCCACTACAGTCTTTCCACTATAATCTTTCCACTATAGTCTGTCCACTTTAGTCTTTCTACTATTCTCTGTCCAGTTTAGTCTTTCCACTATAATCTCCACTTTATTCTGTCCACTACAGTCTTTCCACTAAAGTCTTTCCACTATAGCTTGTCCACTTTAGTTTTTCCGCTTTAGTCTTTCCACTTTAGTCTGTCCACTTTAGTCTTTCCACTATAGTCTGTCCACTTTAGTCTTTCCACTTTTCTCTGTCCACTTTATTCTTTCCACTACAGTCTTTCCACTATAGTCGTTCCACTATAGTCTGTCCACTTTAGTCTTTCCACTTTAGTTTTTCCACTTTAGTCTGTCCACTACAGTCTTTCCACTATAGTCTTTCCACTATAGTTTGTCCACTTCAGTCTTTCCACTTTAGTTTTTCCACTTTAGTCCGTCAACTTCAGACTTTCCACTATAGTCTGTCCACTTTATTCTTTCCTCTTTAGTCTTTCCACTATAGTCTCCACTTTATTCTGTCCACTACAGTCTTTACACTATAGTCTTTCCACTATAGTCTGTCCACTTTAGTCTTTCCACTATTCTCTGTCCACTTTAGTCTTTCCACTATACTCTCCACTTTATTCTGTCCACTACATTCTTTCCACTATAGTCTTTCCACTATAGTCTGTCCACTTTAGTCTTTCCACTTTAGTTTTTCCACTTTAGTCTCCACTTTATTCTGTCCACTACAGTCTTTCCACTATAGTCTTTCCACTATGGTCTGTTCACTTTAGTCTTTCAACTTTAGTTTTTCCACTTTAGTCTTTCCACTATAGTCTGTCCACTTTAGTCTTTCCACTATTCTCTGTCCACTTTAGTCTTTCTACTATAGTCTACACTTTATTCTGTAAACTACAGTCTTTCCACTATAGTCTTTCCACTATTCTCTGTCCACTTTAGTCTTTCCTCTATAGTCTCCACTTTATTCTGTCAACTACAGTCTTTCCACTATAGTCTTTCCACTATAGTCTGTCCACTTTAGTCTTTCAACTTTAGTTTTTCCACTTTAGTCTTTCCACTATAGTCTGTCCACTTTAGTCTTTCCACTATTCTCTATCCACTTTAGTCTTTCCACTATATTCTCCACTTTATTCTGTCCACTGTAGTCTTTCCACTATAGTCTTTCCACGGTAGTCTGTCCACTTTAGTCTTTCCACTATTCTCTGTCCACTTTAGTCTTTCCACTATAGTCTCCACTTTATCCTGTCCACTACAGTCTTTCCACTATAGTCTTTCCACTTTAGTCTTTCCACTATAGTCTCCACTTTATTCTGTCCACTACTGTCTTTCCACTATAGTCTTTCCACTATAGTTTGTCCACTTCAGTCTTTCCACTTTAGTTTTTCCACTTTAGTCTTTCCACTATTCTCTGTCCACTTTAGTCTTTCCACTATACTCTCCACTTTATTCTGTCCACTACAGTCTTTCCACTATAGTCTTTCCACTATAGTCTGTCCACTTTAGTCTTTCCACTTTAGTTTTTTCACTTTAGTCTCCACTTTATTCTGTCCACTACAGTCTTTCCACTATAGTCTTTCCACTATAGTCTGTCCACTATTCTCTGTCCACTTTAGTCTTTCTACTATAGTCTACACTTTATTCTGTAAACTACAGTCTTTCCACTATAGTCTTTCCACTATTCTCTGTCCACTTTAGTCTTTCCACTATAGTCTCCACTTTATTCTGTCCACTACAGTCTTTCCACTATAGTCTTTCCACTATAGTCTGTTCACTTTAGTCTTTCAACTTTAGTTTTTCCACTTTAGTCTTTCCACTATAGTCTGTCCACTTTAGTCTTTCCACTATTCTCTATCCACTTTAGTCTTTACACTATATTCTCCACTTTATTCTGTCCACTATAGTCTTTCCACTATAGTCTTTCCAACATAGTCTGTCCACTTTAGTCTTTCTACTATTCTCTATCCACTTTAGTCTTTCCACTATAATCTCCACTTTATTCTGTCCACTACAGTCTTTCCACTATAGTCTTTCCACTATAGTTTGTCCACTTTAGTTTTTCCGCTTTAGTCTTTCCACTTTAGTCTGTCCACTTTAGTCTTTCCACTATAGTCTGTCCACTTTAGTCTTTCCACTTTTCTCTGTCAACTTTATTCTTTCCACTACAGTCTGTCCACTATAGTCGTTCCACTATAGTCTGTCCACTTTAGTCTTTCCACTTTAGTTTTTCCACTTTAGTCTGTCCACTTTAGTCTTTCCAGTATTCTCTGTCCACTTTAGTCTTTCCACTTTAGTCTTTCCACTATAGTCTCCACTTTATTCTGTCCACTACAGTCTTTCCACTATAGTCTTTCCACTATAGTTTGTCCACTTCGGTCTTTCCACTTTAGTTTTTCCACTTTAGTCTGTCAACTTCAGACTTTCCACTATAGTCTGTCCACTTTATTCTTTCCTCTTTAGTCTTTCCACTATAGTCTCCACTTTATTCTGTCCACTACAGTCTTTCCACTATAGTCTTTCCACTATAGTCTGTCCACTTTAGTCTTTCCACTATTCTCTGTCCACTTTAGTCTTTCCACTATACTCTCCACTTTATTCTGTCCACTACAGTCTTTCCACTATAGTCTTTCCACTATAGTCTGTCCACTTTAGTCTTTCCACTTTAGTTTTTCCACTTTAGTCTCCACTTTATTCTGTCCACTACAGTCTTTCCACTATAGTCTTTCCACTATAGTCTGTTCACTTTAGTCTTTCAACTTTAGTTTTTCCACTTTAGTCTTTCCACTATAGTCTGTCCACTTTAGTCTTTCCACTATTCTCTGTCCACTTTAGTCTTTCTACTATAGTCTACACTTTATTCTGTAAACTACAGTCTTTCCACTATAGTCTTTCCACTATTCTCTGTCCACTTTAGTCTTTCCACTATAGTCTCCACTTTATTCTGTCAACTACTGTCTTTCCACTATAGTCTTTCCACTATAGTCTGTCCACTTTTGTCTTTCAACTTTACTTTTTCCACTTTAGTCTTTCCACTATAGTCTGTCCACTTTAGTCTTTCCACTATTCTCTATCCACTTTAGTCTTTCCACTATATTCTCCACTTTATTCTGTCCACTGTAGTCTTTCTACTATAGTCTTTCCACGGTAGTCTGTCCACTTTAGTCTTTCCACTATTCTCTGTCCACTTTAGTCTTTACACTATAGTCTCTCCACTATAGTCTGTCCACTTTAGTCTTTCCACTTTAGTCTTTCCACTATAGTCTTCACTTTATTCTGTCCACTACAGTCTTTCCACTATAGTCTTTCCACTATAGTCTGTCCACTTTAGTCTTTCCACTATTCTCTGTCCACTTTAGTCTTTCCACTATAATCTCCACTTTATTCTGTCCACTACAGTCTTACCCCTATAGTCTTTCCACTATAGTTTGTGTACTTTAGTTTTTCCGCTTTAGTCTTTCCACTTTAGTCTGTCCACTTTAGTCTTTCCACTATAGTCTGTCCACTTTAGTCTTTCCACTTTTCTCTGTCCACTTTAGTCTTTCCACTTTAGTCTTTCCACTATAGTCTCCACTTTATTCTGTCCACTACAGTCTTTCCACTATAGTCTTTCCACTATAGTCTGTCCACTTTAGTCTTTCCACTTTAATCTTTCCACTTTAGTCTGTCCACTTTAGTCTTTCCACTATAGTCTGTCCACTTTAGTATTTCCACTTTAGTCTTTCCACTTTATTCTGTCCACTTCAGTGTGTACACTTTAGTCCGTCCACTGAGTCTTTCCACTTCAGTCTTATCACAATAGTCTGTCCACTTCAGTCTTTCCACTTTAGTCTTTCCACTATAGTCTCCACTTTATTCTGTCCACTACAATCTTTCCACTTTAGTCTTTCCAATACTCT
Source organism: Branchinecta sandiegonensis (assembly GCA_030848855.1). Lineage (NCBI taxonomy): Eukaryota > Metazoa > Arthropoda > Branchiopoda > Anostraca > Branchinectidae > Branchinecta > Branchinecta sandiegonensis. Next base: position 15,534 of record JAUPMV010000179.1, read on the forward strand.
CTGTCCACTTTAGTCTTTCCACTATAGTCTCCACTTTATTCTGTCCACTACAGTCTTTCCACTATAGTCTTTCCACTATAGTCTGTCCACTTTAGTCTTTCCACTTTAGTCTTTCCACTATAGTCTCCACTTTATTCTATCCACTACAGTCTTTCCACTTTCGTCTTTCCACTATTCTCTGTCCACTTTAGTCTTTCCACTATAGTCTCCACTTTATTCTGTCCACTACAGTCTTTCCACTATAGTCTTTCCACTATAGTCTGTCCACTTTAGTCTTTCCACTTTAATCTTTCCACTATAGTTTGTCCACTTTAGTCTTTCCACTATTCTCTGTCCACTTTAGTCTTTCCACTAAAGTCTCCACTTTATTCTTTCCACTACAGTCTTTCCACTATAGTCTTTCTACTATAGTCTGTCCACTTTAGTCTTTCCACTTTAGTTTTTCCAATTTAGTCTGTCCACTTTAGACTTTCCACTATAGTCTATCCACTTTAGTCTTTCCACTTTAGTCTTTCCACTATAGTCTGTCCACTTTAGTCTTTCCACTAATCTCTATCCACTTTAGTCTTTCCACTATGGTCTCGACTTTATTCTGTCCACTACAGTCTTTCCACTATAGTCTTTCCACTATAGTCTGTCCACTATAGTCTTTCCACTTTAGTCTTTCCACTATAGTCTGTACACTTCAGTCTTTCCACTATAGTCTGTCCAGTTTAGTCTTTCCACTTTAGTCTTTCCACTATAGTCTCCACTTTATTCTGTCCACTACAGTCTTTCCACTATAGTCTTTCCACTATCGTCTGTCCACTTTAGTCTTTCCACTAATTTCTGTCCACTTTAGTCTTTCCACTATAGTCTCCACTTTATTCTGTCCACTACAGTCTTTCCACTATAGTCTTTCCACTATAGTCTGTCCACTTTAGTCTTTCCACTTTAGTCTTTCCACTATAGTCTGTCCACTTCAGTCTTTCCACTATAGTCTGTCCAGTTTAGTCTTCCCACTTTAGTCTTTCCACTTTAGTCTTTCCACTATTCTCTGTCCACTTTAGTCTTTCCACTTTAGTCTTTCTACTATAGTCTCCACTTTATTCTGTCCACTACACTCTTTCCACTTTAGTCTTTCCACTATTCTCTGTCCACTTTATTCTTTCCACTTTATTCTTTCCACTATAGTCTCCACTTTATTCTGTCCACTACAGTCTTTCCACTATAGTCTTTCCACTATCGTCTGTCCACTTTAGTCTTTCCACTAATCTCTGTCCACTTTAGTCTTTCCACTATAGTCTCCACTTTATTCTGTCCACTACAGTCTTTCCACTATAGTCTTTTCACTATAGTCTGTCCAGTTTAGTCTTTCCACTTTAGTCTTTCCACCATAGTCTGTCCACTTCAGTCTTTCCACTATAGTCTGTCCAGTTTAGTCTTTCCACTTTAGTCTTTCCACTATAGTCTTTCCACTATCGTCTGTCCACTTTAGTCTTTCCACTAATCTCTGTCCACTTTAGTCTTTCCACTATAGTCTCCACTTTAGTCTTTCCACTATTCTCTGTCCACTTTAGTCTTTCCACTTTAGTCTTTCCACTATAGTCTCCACTTTATTCTGTCCACTACAGTCTTTCCACTATAGTCTTTTCACTATAGTCTGTCCACTTTAATCTTTCCACTATTCTCTGTCCACTTTATTCTATCGGCTTTATTCTTTCCACTATAATCTCCACTTTATTCTGTCCACTACAGTCTTTCCACTATAGTCATTCCACTATCGTCTGTCCACTTTAGTCTTTCCACTAATTTCTGTCCACTTTAGTCTTTCCACTATAGTCTCCACTTTATTCTGTCCACTACAGTCTTTCCACTATAGTCTTTCCACTATAGTCTGTCCACTTTAGTCTTTCCACTTTAGTCTTTCCACTATAGTCTGTCCACTTCAGTCTTTCCACTATTTTCTGTCCAGTTTAGTCTTCCCACTTTAGTCTTTCCACTTTAGTCTTTCCACTATTCTCTGTCCATTTTAGTCTTTCCAGTTTAGTCTTTCTACTATAGTCTCCAATTTATTCTGTCCACTACAGTCTTTCAACTTTAGTCTTTCCACTATTCTCTGTCCACTTTATTCTTTCCACTTTATTCTTTCCACTATAGTCTCCACTTTATTCTGTCCACTACAGTCTTTCCACTATAGTCTTTCCACTATCGTCTGTCCACTTTAGTCTTTCCACTAATCTCTGTCCACTTTAGTCTTTCCACTATAGTCTCCACTTTATTCTGTCCACTAAAGTCTTTCCACTATAGTCTTTTCACTATAGTCTGTCCACTTTAGTCTTTCCACTTTAGTCTTTCCACTTTAGTCTTTCCACCATAGTCTGTCCACTTCAGTCTTTCCACTATAGTCTGTCCAGTTTAGTCTTTCCACTTTAGTCTTTCCACTATAGTCTTTCCACTATCGTCTGTCAACTTTAGTCTTTCCACTAATCTCTGTCCACTTTAGTCTTTCCACTATAGTCTCCACTTTATTCTGTCCACTACAGTCTTTCCACTATAGTCTTTCCACTATAGTCTGTCCACTTCAGTCTTTCCACTATAGTCTGTCCAGTTTAGTCTTTCCACTTTAGTCTTTCCAATTTAGTCTTTCCACTATTCTCTGTCCACTTTAGTCTTTCCACTTTAGTCTTTCTACTATAGTCTCCACTTTATTCTGTCCACTACAGTCTTTCCACTTTAGTCTTTCCACTATTCTCTGTCCACTTTATTCTTTCCACTATAGTCTCCACTTTATTCTGTCCACTACAGTCTTTCCACTATAATCTTTCCACTATCGTCTGTCCACTTTAGTCTTTCCACTAATCTCTGTCCACTTTAGTCTTTCCACTATAGTCTCCACTTAATTCTGTCCACTACAGTCTTTCCACTATTCTCTGTCCACTTTATTCTTTCCACTTTATTCTTTCCAATATAGTCTCCACTTTATTCTGTCCACTACAGTCTTTCCACTATAGTCTTTCCACTATCGTCTGTCCACTTTAGTCTTTCCACTAATCTCTGTCCACTTTAGTCTTTCCACTATAGTCTCCACTTTATTCTGTCCACTACAGTCTTTCCACTATAGTCTTTCCACTATAGTCTATCCACTTTAGTCTTTCCACTATTCTCTGTCCACTTTAGTCTTTCCACTATAGTCTCCACTTTATTCTGTCCACTACAGTCTTTCCACTTTAGTCTTTCCACTATTCTCTGTCCACTTTAGTCTGTCCACTTTAGCCTTTCCACTATACTCTCTACTTTATTCTGTCCACTACAGTCTTTCCACTATAGTCTTTCCAATATAGTCTGTCCACTTTAGTCTTTCCACTTTAGTCTTTTCACCTTAGTCTTTCCACTATCGTCTGTCCACTTTAGTCTTTCCACTAATCTCTGTCCACTTTAGTCTTTCCACTATAGTCTCCACTTTATTCTGTCCACTACAGTCTTTCCACTATAGTCTTTCCACTATAGTCTATCCACTTTAGTCTTTCCACTATTCTCTGTCCACTTTAGTCTTTCCACTATAGTCTCCACTTTATTCTGTCCACTACAGTCTTTCCACTTTAGTCTTTCCACTATTCTCTGTCCACTTTAGTCTGTCCACTTTAGCCTTTCCACTATACTCTCCACTTTATTCTGTCCACTACAGTCTTTCCACTATAGTCTTTCCAATATAGTCTGTCCACTTTAGTCTTTCCACTTTAGTCTTTCCACCTTAGTCTTTCCACTATAGTCTGTCCACTATAGTCTTTCCACTATAGTCTGTCCACTTTAGTCTTTCCACTAATCTCTGTCCACTTTAGTCTTTCCACTATTCTCTGTCCACTTTAGTCTTTCCACTATAGTCTCCACTTTAGTCTTTCCACTATAGTCTCCACTTTATTTTGTCCACTACAGTCTTTCCACTATAGTCTTTCCACTATAGTCTGTCCAATTTAGTCTTTCCACTTTAGTCTTTCCACTATAGTCTCCACTTTATTCTGTCCACTACAGTCTTTCCACTTTAGTCTTTCCACTATTCTCTGTCCACTTTAGTCTTTCCACTTTTGTCTTTCTACTATATTCTACACTTTATTCTGTCCACTACAGTCTTTCCACTTAAGTCTTTCCACTATTCTCTGTCCACTTTATTCTTTCCACTTTATTCTTTCCACTATAGTCTCCACTTTATTCTGTCCACTACAGTCTTTCCACTATAGTCTTTCCACTATCGTCTGTCCACTTTAGTCTTTCCACTAATCTCTATCCACTTTAGTCTTTCCACTATGGTCTCCACTTTATTCTGTCCACTACAGTCTTTCCACTATAGTCTTTCCACTATAGTCTGTCCACTATAGTCTTTCCACTTTAGTCTTTCCACTATAGTCTGTACACTTCAGTCTTTCCACTATAGTCTGTCCAGTTTAGTCTTTCCACTTTAGTCTTTCCACTATGGTCTCCACTTTATTCTGTCCACTACAGTCTTTCCACTATAGTCTTTCCACTATCGTCTGTCCACTTTAGTCTTTCCACTAATTTCTGTCCACTTTAGTCTTTCCACTATAGTCTCCACTTTATTCTGTCCACTACAGTCTTTCCACTATAGTCTTTCCACTATAGTCGGTCCACTTTAGTCTTTCCACTTTAGTCTTTCCACTATAGTCTGTCCACTTCAGTCTTTCCACTATAGTCTGTCCAGTTTAGTCTTCCCACTTTAGTCTTTCCACTTTAGTCTTTCCACTATTCTCTGTCCACTTTAGTCTTTCCACTTTAGTCTTTCTACTATAGTCTCCACTTTATTCTGTCCACTACACTCTTTCCACTTTAGTCTTTCCACTATTCTCTGTCCACTTTATTCTTTCCACTTTATTCTTTCCACTATAGTCTCCACTTTATTCTGTCCACTACAGTCTTTCCACTATAGTCTTTCCACTATCGTCTGTCCACTTTAGTCTTTCCACTAATCTCTGTCCACTTTAGTCTTTCCACTATAGTCTCCACTTTATTCTGTCCACTACAGTCTTTCCACTATAGTCTTTTCACTATAGTCTGTCCACTTTAGTCTTTCCACTTTAGTCTTTCCACCATAGTCTGTCCACTTCAGTCTTTCCACTATAGTCTGTCCAGTTTAGTCTTTCCACTTTAGTCTTTCCACTATAGTCTTTCCACTATCGTCTGTCCACTTTAGTCTTTCCACTAATCTCTGTCCACTTTAGTCTTTCCACTATAGTCTCCACTTTAGTCTTTCCACTATTCTCTGTCCACTTTAGTCTTTCCACTTTAGTCTTTCCACTATAGTCTCCACTTTATTCTGTCCACTACAGTCTTTCCACTTTAGTCTTTCCACTATTCTCTGTCCACTTTAGTCTTTCCACTAATCTCTGTCCACTTTAGTCTTTCCACTATAGTCTCCACTTTATTCTGTCCACTACAGTCTTTCCACTATAGTCTTTCCACTATAGTCTATCCACTTTAGTCTTTCCACTATTCTCTGTCCACTTTAGTCTTTCAACTATAGTCTCCACTTTATTCTGTCCACTACAGTCTTTCCACTTTAGTCTTTCCACTATTCTCTGTCCACTTTAGTCTGTCCACTTTAGCCTTTCCACTATACTCTCTACTTTATTCTGTCCACTACAGTCTTTCCACTATAGTCTTTCCAATATAGTCTGTCCACTTTAGTCTTTCCACTTTAGTCTTTCCACCTTAGTCTTTCCACTATAGTCTGTCCACTATAGTCTTTCCACTATCGTCTGTCCACTTTAGTCTTTCCACTAATCTCTGTCCACTTTAGTCTTTCCACTACTCTCTGTCCACTTTAGTCTTTCCACTATAGTCTCCACTTTATTTTGTCCACTACAGTCTTTCCACTATAGTCTTTCCACTATAGTCTGTCCAATTTAGTCTTTCCACTTTAGTCTTTCCACTATAGTCTCCACTTTATTCTGTCCACTACAGTCTTTCCACTTTAGTCTTTCCACTATTCTCTGTCCACTTTAGTCTTTCCACTTTAGTCTTTCTACTATAGTCTCCACTTTATTCTGTCCACTACAGTCTTTCCACTTTAGTCTTTCCACTATTCTCTGTCCACTTTATTCTTTCCACTTTATTCTTTCCACTATAATCTCCACTTTATTCTGTCCACTACAGTCTTTCCACTATAGTCTTTCCACTATCGTCTGTCCACTTTAGTCTTTCCACTAATCTCTATCCACTTTAGTCTTTCCACTATGGTCTCCACTTTATTCTGTCCACTACAGTCTTTCCACTATAGTCTGTCCACTATAGTCTTTCCACTTTATTCTTTCCACTATAGTCTGTACACTTCAGTCTTTCCACTATAGTCTGTCCAGTTTAGTCTTTCCACTTTAGTCTTTCCACTATAGTCTCCACTTTATTCTGTCTACTACAGTCTTTCCACTATAGTCTTTCCACTATCGTCTGTCCACTTTAGTCTTTCCACTAATTTCTGTCCACTTTAGTCTTTCCAGTATAGTCTTTCCACTATCGTCTGTCCACTTTAGTCTTTCCACTAATCTCTGTCCACTTTAGTCTTTCCACTATAGTCTCCACTTTAGTCTTTCCACTATTCTCTGTCCACTTTAGTCTTTCCACTTTAGTCTTTCCACTATAGTCTCCACTTTATTCTGTCCACTACAGTCTTTCCACTATAGTCTTTTCACTATAGTCTGTCCACTTTAATCTTTCCACTATTCTCTGTCCACTTTATTCTTTCCACTTTATTCTTTCCACTATAATCTCCACTTTATTCTGTCCACTACAGTCTTTCCACTATCGTCATTCCACTATCGTCTGTCCACTTTAGTCTTTCCACTAATTTCTGTCCACTTTAGTCTTTCCACTATAGTCTCCACTTTATTCTGTCCACTACAGTCTTTCCACTATAGTTTTTCCACTATAGTCTGTCCACTTTAGTCTTTCCACTTTAGTCTTTCCACTATAGTCTGTCCACTTCAGTCTTTCCACTATAGTCTGTCCAGTTTAGTCTTCCCACTTTAGTCTTTCCACTTTAGTCTTTCCACTATTCTCTGTCCACTTTAGTCTTTCCACTTTAGTCTTTCCACTAATTTCTGTCCACTTTAGTCTTTCCACTATAGTCTCCACTTTATTCTGTCCACTACAGTCTGTCCACTTCAGTCTTTCCACTATAGTCTGTCCAGTTTAGTCTTCCCACTTTAGTCTTTCCACTTTAGTCTTTCCACTATTCTCTGTCCACTTTAGTCTTTCCTCTTTAGTCTTTCTACTATAGTCTCCACTTTATTCTGTCCACTACATTTTTTCACTTTAGTCTTTCCACTATTTTCTGTCCACTTTATTCTTTCCACTTTATTCTTTCCACTATAGTCTCCACTTTATTCTGTCCACTACAGTCTTTCCACTATAGTCTTTCCACTATCGTCTGTCCACTTTAGTCTTTCCACTAATCTCTGTCCACTTTAGTCTTTCCACTATAGTCTCCACTTTATTCTGTCCACTACAGTCTTTCCACTATAGTCTTTTCACTATAGTCTGTCCACTTTAGTCTTTCCACTTTAGTCTTTCCACCATAGTCTGTCCACTTCAGTCTTTCCACTATAGTCTGTCCAGTTTAGTCTTTCCACTTTAGTATTTCCACTATAGTCTTTCCACTATCGTCTGTCCACTTTAGTCTTTCCACTAATCTCTGTCCACTTTAGTCTTTCCACTATAGTCTCCACTTTATTCTGTCCACTACAGTCTTTCCACTATAGTCTTTCCACTATAGTCTGTCCACTTTAGTCTTTCCACTTTAGTCTTTCCACTATAGTCTCCACTTTATTCTGTCCACTACAGTCTTTCCACTATAGTCTTTTCACTATAGTCTGTCCACTTTAGTCTTTCCACTTTAGTCTTTCCACCATAGTCTGTCCACTTCAGTCTTTCCACTATAGTCTGTCCAGTTTAGTCTTTCCACTTTAGTCTTTCCACTATAGTCTTTCCACTATCGTCTGTCCACTTAAGTCTTTCCACTAATCTCTGTCCACTTTAGTCTTTCCACTATAGTCTCCACTTTATTCTGTCCACTACAGTCTTTCCACTATAGTCTTTCCACTGTAGTCTATCCACTTTAGTCTTTCCACTATTCTCTGTCCACTTTAGTCTTTCCACTATAGTCTCCACTTTATTCTGTCCACTACAGTCTTTCCACTGTAGTCTTTCCACTATAGTCTTTCCACTATCGTCTGTCCACTTTAGTCTTTCCACTAATCTCTGTCCACTTTAGTGTTTCCACTACAGTCTCCACTTTATTCTGTCAGCTACAGTCTTTCCACTATCGTCTTTTCACTATAGTATGTCCAATTTAGTCTTTCCACTTTAGTCTTTCCACTATAGTCTCCACTTTATTCTGTCCACTACAGTCTTTCCACTATAGTCTTTCCACTATAGTCTGTCCACTTTAGTCTTTCCACTTTAGTCTTTCCACTATAGTCTCCACTTTATTCTGTCCACTACAGTCTTTCCACTATAGTCTTTCCACTATAGTCTGTCCACTTTAGTCTTTCCACTTTAGTCTTTCCACTATAGTCTGTCCGCTTCAGTCTTTCCACTATAGTCTGTCCAGTTTAGTCTTTCCACTTTAGTCTTTCCAATTTAGTCTTTCCACTATTCTCTGTCCACTTTAGTCTTTCCACTTTAGTCTTTCTACTATAGTCTCCACTATAGTCCCCGCTTTATTCTGTCCACTACAGTCTTTCCACTATAGTCTTTCCACTATAGTCTGTCCCCTTTAGTCTTTCCACTTTAGTCTTTCCACTATAGTCTCCACTTTATTCTGTCCACTACAGTCTTTCCACTATTCTCTGTCCACTTTAGTCTTTCCACTATACTCTCCACTTTATTCTGTCCGCTACAGTCGTTCCACTATAGTCTTTCCAATATAGTCAGTCCACTTTAGTCTTTCCACTTTAGTCTTTCCACCTTAGTCTGTCCACTTTAGTCTTTCCACTATAGTCTTTCCACCTTAGTCTTTCCACTATAGTCTCCACTTTATTCTGTCCACTATAGTCTTTCCACTATAGTCTCTCCACTTTAGTCTTTCCACTTTAGTCTTTGCACTATAGTCTCCACTTTATTCTGACTTTAAGACTTTAAGACTTTATTCTGTCCACTTCAGTGTGTACACTTTAGTCTGTCCACTGAGTCTTTCCACTTCAGTCTTTCGACTATAGTCTGTCCACTTTCGTCTTTCCACTGTTCTCTGTCCACTTTAGTCTTTCCACTATAATCTCCACTTTATTCTGTCCACTACAGTCGTTCCACTATAGTCTTTCCAATATAGTCTGTCCACTTTAGTCTTTCCACTTTAGTCTTTCCACCTTAGTCTGTCCACTTTAGTCTTTCCACTAATTTCTGTCCACTTTAGTCTTTCCACTATAGTCTCCACTTTATTCTGTCCACTACAGTCTTTCCACTATAGTCTTTCCACTATAGTCGGTCCACTTTAGTCTTTCCACTTTAGTCTTTCCACTATAGTCTGTCCACTTCAGTCTTTCCACTATAGTCTGTCCAGTTTAGTCTTCCCACTTTAGTCTTTCCACTTTAGTCTTTCCACTATTCTCTGTCCACTTTAGTCTTTCCACTTTAGTCTTTCTACTATAGTCTCCACTTTATTCTGTCCACTACACTCTTTCCACTTTAGTCTTTCCACTATTCTCTGTCCACTTTATTCTTTCCACTTTATTCTTTCCACTATAGTCTCCACTTTATTCTGTCCACTACAGTCTTTCCACTATAGTCTTTCCACTATCGTCTGTCCACTTTAGTCTTTCCACTAATCTCTGTCCACTTTAGTCTTTCCACTATAGTCTCCACTTTATTCTGTCCACTACAGTCTTTCCACTATAGTCTTTTCACTATAGTCTGTCCACTTTAGTCTTTCCACTTTAGTCTTTCCACCATAGTCTGTCCACTTCAGTCTTTCCACTATAGTCTGTCCAGTTTAGTCTTTCCACTTTAGTCTTTCCACTATAGTCTTTCCACTATCGTCTGTCCACTTTAGTCTTTCCACTAATCTCTGTCCACTTTAGTCTTTCCACTATAGTCTCCACTTTAGTCTTTCCACTATTCTCTGTCCACTTTAGTCTTTCCACTTTAGTCTTTCCACTATAGTCTCCACTTTATTCTGTCCACTACAGTCTTTCCACTTTAGTCTTTCCACTATTCTCTGTCCACTTTAGTCTTTCCACTAATCTCTGTCCACTTTAGTCTTTCCACTATAGTCTCCACTTTATTCTGTCCACTACAGTCTTTCCACTATAGTCTTTCCACTATAGTCTATCCACTTTAGTCTTTCCACTATTCTCTGTCCACTTTAGTCTTTCAACTATAGTCTCCACTTTATTCTGTCCACTACAGTCTTTCCACTTTAGTCTTTCCACTATTCTCTGTCCACTTTAGTCTGTCCACTTTAGCCTTTCCACTATACTCTCTACTTTATTCTGTCCACTACAGTCTTTCCACTATAGTCTTTCCAATATAGTCTGTCCACTTTAGTCTTTCCACTTTAGTCTTTCCACCTTAGTCTTTCCACTATAGTCTGTCCACTATAGTCTTTCCACTATCGTCTGTCCACTTTAGTCTTTCCACTAATCTCTGTCCACTTTAGTCTTTCCACTACTCTCTGTCCACTTTAGTCTTTCCACTATAGTCTCCACTTTATTTTGTCCACTACAGTCTTTCCACTATAGTCTTTCCACTATAGTCTGTCCAATTTAGTCTTTCCACTTTAGTCTTTCCACTATAGTCTCCACTTTATTCTGTCCACTACAGTCTTTCCACTTTAGTCTTTCCACTATTCTCTGTCCACTTTAGTCTTTCCACTTTAGTCTTTCTACTATAGTCTCCACTTTATTCTGTCCACTACAGTCTTTCCACTTTAGTCTTTCCACTATTCTCTGTCCACTTTATTCTTTCCACTTTATTCTTTCCACTATAATCTCCACTTTATTCTGTCCACTACAGTCTTTCCACTATAGTCTTTCCACTATCGTCTGTCCACTTTAGTCTTTCCACTAATCTCTATCCACTTTAGTCTTTCCACTATGGTCTCCACTTTATTCTGTCCACTACAGTCTTTCCACTATAGTCTGTCCACTATAGTCTTTCCACTTTATTCTTTCCACTATAGTCTGTACACTTCAGTCTTTCCACTATAGTCTGTCCAGTTTAGTCTTTCCACTTTAGTCTTTCCACTATAGTCTCCACTTTATTCTGTCTACTACAGTCTTTCCACTATAGTCTTTCCACTATCGTCTGTCCACTTTAGTCTTTCCACTAATTTCTGTCCACTTTAGTCTTTCCAGTATAGTCTTTCCACTATCGTCTGTCCACTTTAGTCTTTCCACTAATCTCTGTCCACTTTAGTCTTTCCACTATAGTCTCCACTTTAGTCTTTCCACTATTCTCTGTCCACTTTAGTCTTTCCACTTTAGTCTTTCCACTATAGTCTCCACTTTATTCTGTCCACTACAGTCTTTCCACTATAGTCTTTTCACTATAGTCTGTCCACTTTAATCTTTCCACTATTCTCTGTCCACTTTATTCTTTCCACTTTATTCTTTCCACTATAATCTCCACTTTATTCTGTCCACTACAGTCTTTCCACTATCGTCATTCCACTATCGTCTGTCCACTTTAGTCTTTCCACTAATTTCTGTCCACTTTAGTCTTTCCACTATAGTCTCCACTTTATTCTGTCCACTACAGTCTTTCCACTATAGTTTTTCCACTATAGTCTGTCCACTTTAGTCTTTCCACTTTAGTCTTTCCACTATAGTCTGTCCACTTCAGTCTTTCCACTATAGTCTGTCCAGTTTAGTCTTCCCACTTTAGTCTTTCCACTTTAGTCTTTCCACTATTCTCTGTCCACTTTAGTCTTTCCACTTTAGTCTTTCCACTAATTTCTGTCCACTTTAGTCTTTCCACTATAGTCTCCACTTTATTCTGTCCACTACAGTCTGTCCACTTCAGTCTTTCCACTATAGTCTGTCCAGTTTAGTCTTCCCACTTTAGTCTTTCCACTTTAGTCTTTCCACTATTCTCTGTCCACTTTAGTCTTTCCTCTTTAGTCTTTCTACTATAGTCTCCACTTTATTCTGTCCACTACATTTTTTCACTTTAGTCTTTCCACTATTTTCTGTCCACTTTATTCTTTCCACTTTATTCTTTCCACTATAGTCTCCACTTTATTCTGTCCACTACAGTCTTTCCACTATAGTCTTTCCACTATCGTCTGTCCACTTTAGTCTTTCCACTAATCTCTGTCCACTTTAGTCTTTCCACTATAGTCTCCACTTTATTCTGTCCACTACAGTCTTTCCACTATAGTCTTTTCACTATAGTCTGTCCACTTTAGTCTTTCCACTTTAGTCTTTCCACCATAGTCTGTCCACTTCAGTCTTTCCACTATAGTCTGTCCAGTTTAGTCTTTCCACTTTAGTATTTCCACTATAGTCTTTCCACTATCGTCTGTCCACTTTAGTCTTTCCACTAATCTCTGTCCACTTTAGTCTTTCCACTATAGTCTCCACTTTATTCTGTCCACTACAGTCTTTCCACTATAGTCTTTCCACTATAGTCTGTCCACTTTAGTCTTTCCACTTTAGTCTTTCCACTATAGTCTCCACTTTATTCTGTCCACTACAGTCTTTCCACTATAGTCTTTTCACTATAGTCTGTCCACTTTAGTCTTTCCACTTTAGTCTTTCCACCATAGTCTGTCCACTTCAGTCTTTCCACTATAGTCTGTCCAGTTTAGTCTTTCCACTTTAGTCTTTCCACTATAGTCTTTCCACTATCGTCTGTCCACTTAAGTCTTTCCACTAATCTCTGTCCACTTTAGTCTTTCCACTATAGTCTCCACTTTATTCTGTCCACTACAGTCTTTCCACTATAGTCTTTCCACTGTAGTCTATCCACTTTAGTCTTTCCACTATTCTCTGTCCACTTTAGTCTTTCCACTATAGTCTCCACTTTATTCTGTCCACTACAGTCTTTCCACTGTAGTCTTTCCACTATAGTCTTTCCACTATCGTCTGTCCACTTTAGTCTTTCCACTAATCTCTGTCCACTTTAGTGTTTCCACTACAGTCTCCACTTTATTCTGTCAGCTACAGTCTTTCCACTATCGTCTTTTCACTATAGTATGTCCAATTTAGTCTTTCCACTTTAGTCTTTCCACTATAGTCTCCACTTTATTCTGTCCACTACAGTCTTTCCACTATAGTCTTTCCACTATAGTCTGTCCACTTTAGTCTTTCCACTTTAGTCTTTCCACTATAGTCTCCACTTTATTCTGTCCACTACAGTCTTTCCACTATAGTCTTTCCACTATAGTCTGTCCACTTTAGTCTTTCCACTTTAGTCTTTCCACTATAGTCTGTCCGCTTCAGTCTTTCCACTATAGTCTGTCCAGTTTAGTCTTTCCACTTTAGTCTTTCCAATTTAGTCTTTCCACTATTCTCTGTCCACTTTAGTCTTTCCACTTTAGTCTTTCTACTATAGTCTCCACTATAGTCCCCGCTTTATTCTGTCCACTACAGTCTTTCCACTATAGTCTTTCCACTATAGTCTGTCCCCTTTAGTCTTTCCACTTTAGTCTTTCCACTATAGTCTCCACTTTATTCTGTCCACTACAGTCTTTCCACTATTCTCTGTCCACTTTAGTCTTTCCACTATACTCTCCACTTTATTCTGTCCGCTACAGTCGTTCCACTATAGTCTTTCCAATATAGTCAGTCCACTTTAGTCTTTCCACTTTAGTCTTTCCACCTTAGTCTGTCCACTTTAGTCTTTCCACTATAGTCTTTCCACCTTAGTCTTTCCACTATAGTCTCCACTTTATTCTGTCCACTATAGTCTTTCCACTATAGTCTCTCCACTTTAGTCTTTCCACTTTAGTCTTTGCACTATAGTCTCCACTTTATTCTGACTTTAAGACTTTAAGACTTTATTCTGTCCACTTCAGTGTGTACACTTTAGTCTGTCCACTGAGTCTTTCCACTTCAGTCTTTCGACTATAGTCTGTCCACTTTCGTCTTTCCACTGTTCTCTGTCCACTTTAGTCTTTCCACTATAATCTCCACTTTATTCTGTCCACTACAGTCGTTCCACTATAGTCTTTCCAATATAGTCTGTCCACTTTAGTCTTTCCACTTTAGTCTTTCCACCTTAGTCTGTCCACTTTAGTCTTTCCACTATAGTCTGTCCACTTTCGTCTTTCCACTATTCTCTGTCCACTTTAGTCTTTCCACTTTACTCTTTCCACTATTGTCTCCACTTTATTCTGTCCACTACAGTCTTTCCACTATAGTATTTCCACTATAGTCTGTCCACTTTAGTCTTTCCACTTTAGTCTTTCCACTTTATTCTGTCCACTTCAGTGTGTACACTTTAGTCTGTCCACTGAGTCTTTCCACTTCAGTCTTTCCACTATAGTCTGTCCACTTTAGTCTTTCCAATTTAGTCTTTCCACTTTAGTCTTTCCACTTTAGTCTTTCCACTATTCTCCGTCCACTTTAGTCTTTCCACTTTAGTCTTTCCACTATAGTCTCCACTTTATTCTGTCCACTACAGTCTTTCCATTATAGTCTTTCCACTATAGTCTGTCCACTTTAGTCTTTCCACTATTCTCTGTCCACTTTAGTCTTTCCACTACACTCTCCACTTTATTCTGTCCACTACAGTCTTTCCACTATAGTCTTTCCAATATAGTCTGTCCACTTTAGTCTTTCCACTTTAGTCTTTCCACCTTAGTCTTTCCACTATAGTCTGTCCACATTAGTCTTTCCACTATAGTCTGTCCACTTTAGTCTTTCCACTTTAGTCTTTCCACTTTATTCTGTCCACTTCAGTGTGTACACTTTAGTCTGTCCACTGAGTCTTTCCACTTCAGTCTTTCCACTATAGTCTGTCCACTTTAGTCTTTCCAATTTAGTCTTTCCACTTTAGTCTTTCCACTTTAGTCTTTCCACTATTCTCCGTCCACTTTAGTCTTTCCACTTTAGTCTTTCCACTATAGTCTCCACTTTATTCTGTCCACTACAGTCTTTCCATTATAGTCTTTCCACTATAGTCTGTCCACTTTAGTCTTTTCACTATTCTCTGTCCACTTTAGTCTTTCCACTACACTCTCCACTTTATTCTGTCCACTACAGTCTTTCCACTATAGTCTTTCCAATATAGTCTGTCCACTTTAGTCTTTCCACTTTAGTCTTTCCACCTTAGTCTTTCCACTATAGTCTGTCCACTTTAGTCTTTCCACTATTCTCTGTCCACTTTAGTCTTTCCACTATAGTCTCCACTTTATTCTTTCCACTACAGTCTTTCCACTATAGTCTTTCCACTATAGTCTGTCCACTTTCGTCTTTCCACTTTAGTTTTTCCACTTTAGTCTGTCCACTTTAGACTTTCTACTATAGTCTATCCACTTTAGTCTTTCCACTTTAGTCTTTCCACTACAGTCTGTCCACTTTAGTCTCTCCACTATTCTCTGTCCACTTTAGTCTTTCCACTATAGTCTCCACTTTATTCTTTCCACTACAGTCTTTCCACTATAGTCTTTCCACTATAGTCTGTCCACTTTAGTCTTTCCACTTTAGTTTTTCTACTTTAGTCTTTCCACTATAGTCTGTCCACTTTAGTCTTTCCACTATTCTCTGTCCACTTTAGTCTTTTTCCTATAGTCTCCCCTTTATTCTGTAAACTACAGTCTTTCCACTATAGCCTTTCCACTATAGTCTGTCCACTTTAGTCTTTCCACTTTAGTTTTTCCCCTTCAGTCTGTCCACTTTAGACTTTCAACTATAGTCTATCCACTTTAGTCTTTCCACTTTAGTCTTTCCACTTTCTTCTGTCCACTTTAGTGTGTACACTTTAGTCTGTCCACTGAGTCTTTCCACTTCAGTCTTTCCACTATAGTCTGTCCACTTTAGTCTTTCCACTAATCTCTGTCCACTTTAGTCTTTCCACTATAGTCTCCACTTTATTCTGTCCACTACAGTCTTTCCACTATAGTCTTTCCACTATAGTCTGTCCACTTTAGTCTTTCCACTTTAGTCTTTCCACTATAGTCTCCACTTTATTCTGTCCACTACAGTCTTTCCACTATTCTCTGTCCACTTTAGTCTTTCCACTTTAGTCTTTCCACTATTCTCTGTCCACTTTAGATTTTCCACTATAGTCTCCACTTTATTCTGTCCACTACAGTCTAAAGTGGAAAAACTCCACTTTAGTCTTTCCACTTTATTCTTTCCACTATAGTCTCCACTTTAGTCTTTCCACTAATCTCTGTCCACTTTAGTCTTTCCACTTTAGTCTTTCTACTTTAGTCTCCACTTTATTCTGTCCACTACAGTCTTTCCACTTTAGTCTTTCCACTATTCCCTGTCCACTTTATTCTTTCCACTATATTCTCCACTTTATTCTGTCCACTAGTCTTTCCACTATAGTCTTTCCACTATCGTCTGTCCACTTTAGTCTTTCCACTAATCTCTGTCCACTTTAGTCTTTCCACTATAGTCTCCACTTTATTTTGTCCACTACAGTCTTTCCACTATAGTCTTTCCACTATAGTCTGTCCAATTTAGTCTTTCCACTTTAGTCTTTCCACTATAGTCTCCACTTTATTCTGTCCCCTACAGTCTTTCCACTTTAGTCTTTCCACTATTCTCTGTCCACTTTAGTCTTTCCACTTTAGTCTTTCTACTATAGTCTCCACTTTATTCTGTCCACTACAGTCTTTCCACTTTAGTCTTTCCACTATTCTCTGTCCACTTTATTCTTTCCACTTTATTCTTTCCACTATAGTCTCCACTTTAATCTGTCCACTACAGTCTTTCCACTATAGTCTTTCCACTATCGTCTGTCCACTTTAGTCTTTCCACTAATCTCTATCCACTTTAGTCTTTCCACTATAGTCTCCACTTTATTCTGTCCACTACAGTCTTTCCACTATAGTCTTTCCACTATAGTCTGTCCACTTCAGTCTTTCCACTTTAGTCTTTCCACTATAGTCTGTCCACTTCAGTCTTTCCACTATAGTCTGTCCAGTTTAGTCTTTCGTCTTTAGTCTTTCCACTATAGTCTCCACTTAATTCTGTCCACTACAGTCTTTCCACTATAGTCTTTCCACTATCGACTGTCCACTTTAGTCTTTCCACTAATTTCTGTCCACTTTAGTCTTTCCACTATAGTCTCCACTTTATTCTGTCCACTACAGTCTTTCCACTATAGTCTGTCCACTTTAGTCTTTCCACTTTAGTCTTTCCACTATAGTCTGTCCACTTCAGTCTTTCCACTATAGTCTGTCCACTTTAGTCTTTCCACTATTCTCTGTCCACTTTAGTCTTTCTATTGTAGTCTCCACTTTATTCTTTCCACTACAGTCTTTCCACTATAGTCTTTCCACTAAAGTCTGTACACTTTAGTCTTTCCACTATAGTCTGTCCACTTTAGTCTTTCCACTATTCTCTGTCCACTTTAGTCTTTCCACTATAGTCTCCACTTTCTTCTTTCCACTACAGTCTTTCCACTATAGTCTTTCCACTGTAGTCTGTCCACTTTAGTCTTTCCACTTTAGTTTTTCCAATTTAGTCTGTCCACTTTAGACTTTCCACTGGTGTCTATCCACTTTAGTCTTTCCACTTTAGTCTTTCCACTTTAGTCTTTCCACTATAGTCTCCACTTTATTCTGTTCACTACAGTCTTTCCACTATACTCTTTCCACTATAGTCTGTCCACTTTAGTCTTTCCACTATTCTCTGTCCACTTTAGTCTTTCCACTATAGTCTCCACTTTATTCTTTCCACTACAGTCTTTCCACTATAGTCTTTCCACTATAGTCTGTCCACTTTAGTCTTTCCACTTTAGTTTTTCCACTTTAGTCTTTCCACTATAGTCTGTCCACTTTAGTCTTTCCACTATTCTCTGTCCACTTTAGTCTTTCTCCTATAGTCTCCACTTTATTCTGTAAACTACAGTCTTTCCACTATAGCCTTTCCACTATAGTCTGTCCACTTTAGTCTTTCCACTTTAGTTTTTCCACTTCAGTCTGTCCACTTTAGACTTTCAACTATAGTCTATCCACTTTAGTCTTTCCACTTTAGTCTTTCCACTTTCTTCTGTCCACTTCAGTGTGTACACTTTAGTCTGTCCACTGAGTCTTTCCACTTCAGTCTTTCCACTATAGTCTGTCCACTTTAGTCTTTCCACTAATCTCTGTCCACTTTAGTCTTTCCACTATAGTCCCCACTTTATTCTGTCCACTACAGTCTTTCCATTATAGTCTTTCCACTATAGTCTGTCCCCTTTAGTCTTTCCACTTTAGTCTTTCCACTATAGTCTCCACTTTATTCTGTCCACTACAGTCTTTCCACTATTCTCTGTCCACTTTAGTCTTTCCACTATACTCTCCACTTTATTCTGTCCGCTACAGTCGTTCCACTATAGTCTTTCCAATATAGGCAGTCCACTTTAGTCTTTCCACTTTAGTCTTTCCACCTTAGTCTGTCCACTTTAGTCTTTCCACTATAGTCTTTCCACTTTAGTCTTTCCACTATAGTCTCCACTTTATTCTGTCCACTATAGTCTTTCCACTATAGTCTCTCCACTTTAGTCTTTCCACTTTAGTCTTTGCACTATAGTCTCCACTTTATTCTGACTTTAAGACTTTAAGACTTTATTCTGTCCACTTCAGTGTGTACACTTTAGTCTGTCCACTGAGTCTTTCCACTTCAGTCTTTCGACTATAGTCTGTCCACTTTAGTCTTTCCACTGTTCTCTGTCCACTTTAGTCTTTCCACTATAATCTCCACTTTATTCTGTCCACTACAGTCGTTCCACTATAGTCTTTCCAATATAGTCTGTCCACTTTAGTCTTTCCACTTTAGTTTTTCCACCTTAGTCTGTCCACTTTAGTCTTTCCACTATAGTCTGTCCACTTTCGTCTTTCCACTATTCTCTGTCCACTTTAGTCTTTCCACTTTACTCTTTCCACTATTGTCTCCACTTTATTCTGTCCACTACAGTCTTTCCACTATAGTATTTCCACTATACTCTGTCCACTTTAGTCTTTCAACTTTAATCTTTCCACTTTAGTCTGTCCACATTAGTCTTTCCACTATAGTCTGTCCACTTTAGTCTTTCCACTTTAGTCTTTCCACTTTATTCTGTCAACTTCAGTGTGTACACTTTAGTCTGTCCACTGAGTCTTTCCACTTCAGTCTTTCCACTATAGTCTGTCCACTTTAGTCTTTCCAATTTAGTCTTTCCACTTTAGTCTTTCCACTTTAGTCTTTCCACTATTCTCCGTCCACTTTAGTCTTTCCACTTTAGTCTTTCCACTATAGTCTCCACTTTATTCTGTCCACTACAGTCTTTCCATTATAGTCTTTCCACTATAGTCTGTCCACTTTAGTCTTTCCACTATTCTCTGTCCACTTTAGTCTTTCCACTACACTCTCCACTTTATTCTGTCCACTACAGTCTTTCCACTATAGTCTTTCCAATATAGTCTGTCCACTTTAGTCTTTCCACTTTAGTCTTTCCACCTTAGTCTTTCCACTATAGTCTGTCCACTTTAGTCTTTCCACTATTCTCTGTCCACTTTAGTCTTTCCACTATAGTCTCCACTTTATTCTTTCCACTACAGTCTTTCCACTATAGTCTTTCCACTTTCTTCTGTCCACTTCAGTGTGTACACTTTAGTCTGTCCACTGAGTCTTTCCACTTCAGTCTTTCCACTATAGTCTGTCCACTTTAGTCTTTCCACTAATCTCTGTCCACTTTAGTCTTTCCACTATAGTCCCCACTTTATTCTGTCCACTACAGTCTTTCCACTATAGTCTTTCCACTATAGTCTGTCCCCTTTAGTCTTCCCACTTTAGTCTTTCCACTATAGTCTCCACTTTATTCTGTCCCCTATAGTCTTTCCACTTTAGTCTTTCCACTATTCTCTGTCCACTTTAGTCTTTCCACTTTAGTCTTTCTACTATAGTCTCCACTTTATTCTGTCCACTACAGTCTTTCCACTTTAGTCTTTCCACTATTCTCTGTCCACTTTATTCTTTCCACTTTATTCTTTCCACTATATTCTCCACTTTAATCTGTCCACTACAGTCTTTCCACTATAGTCTTTCCACTATCGTCTGTCCACTTTAGTCTTTCCACTAATCTCTATCCACTTTAGTCTTTCCACTATAGTCTCCACTTTATTCTGTCCACTACAGTCTTTCTACTATAGTCTTTCCACTATAGTCTGTCCACTTCAGTCTTTCCACTTTAGTCTTTCCACTATAGTCTGTCCACTTCAGTCTTTCCACTATAGTCTGTCCAGTTTAGTCTTTCGTCTTTAGTCTTTCCACTATAGTCTCCACTTAATTCTGTCCACTACAGTCTTTCCACTATAGTCTTTCCACTATCGACTGTCCACTTTAGTCTTTCCACTAATTTCTGTCCACTTTAGTCTTTCCACTATAGTCTCCACTTTATTCTGTCCACTACAGTCTTTCCACTATAGTCTGTCCACTTCAGTCTTTCCACTATAGTCTGTCCACTTTAGTCTTTCCACTATTCTCTGTCCACTTTAGTCTTTCCACTATTCTCTGTCCACTTTAGTCTTTCCACTTTAGTCTTTCTACTATAGTCTCCACTTTATTCTGTCCACTACAGTCTTTCCACTTTAGTCTTTCCACTATTCTCTGTCCACTTTATTCTTTCCACTTTATTCTTTCCACTATAGTCTCCACTTTATTCTGTCTACTACAGTCTTTCCACTATAGTCTTTCCACTATCGTCTGTCCACTTTAGTCTTTCCACTAATCTCTGTCCACTTTAGTCTTTCCACTATAGTCTCCACTTTATTCTGTCCACTACAGTCTTTCCACTATAGTCTTTTCACTATAGTCTGTCCACTTTAGTCTTTCCACTTTAGTCTTTCCACCATAGTCTGTCCACTTCAGTCTTTCCACTATAGTCTGTCCAGTTTAGTCTTTCCAGTTTAGTCTTTCCACTATAGTCTTTCCACTATCGTCTGTCCACTTTAGTCTTTCCACTAATCTCTGTCCACTTTAGTCTTTCCACTATAGTCTCCACTTTAGTCTTTCCACTATTCTCTGTCCACTTTAGTCTTTTCACTTTAGTCTTTCCACTATAGTCTCCACTTTATTCTGTCCACTACAGTCTTTCCACTATAGTCTTTTCACTATAGTCTGTCCACTTTAATCTTTCCACTATTCTCTGTCCACTTTATTCTATCCACTTTATTCTTTCCACTATAATCTCCACTTTATTCTGTCCACTACAGTCTTTCCACTATAGTCATTCCACTATCGTCTGTCCACTTTAGTCTTTCCACTAATTTCTGTCCACTTTAGTCTTTCCACTATAGTCTCCACTTTATTCTGTCCACTACAGTCTTTCCACTATAGTCTTTCCACTATAGTCTGTCCACTTTAGTCTTTCCACTTTAGTCTTTCCACTATAGTCTGTCCACTTCAGTCTTTCCACTATTTTCTGTCCAGTTTAGTCTTCCCACTTTAGTCTTTCCACTTTAGTCTTTCCACTATTCTCTGTCCACTTTAGTCTTTCCACTTTAGTCTTTCTACTCTAGTCTCCAATTTATTCTGTCCACTACAGTCTTTCAACTTTAGTCTTTCCACTATTCTCTGTCCACTTTATTCTGTCCACTTTATTCTTTCCACTATAGTCTCCACTTTATTCTGTCCACTACAGTCTTTCCACTATAGTCTTTCCACTATCGTCTGTCCACTTTAGTCTTTCCACTAATCTCTGTCCACTTAAGTCTTTCCACTATAGTCTCCACTTTATTCTGTCCACTACAGTCTTTCCACTATAGTCTTTTCACTATAGTCTGTCCACTTTAGTCTTTCCACTTTAGTCTTTCCACCATAGTCTGTCCACTTCAGTCTTTCCACTATAGTCTGTCCAGTTTAGTCTTTCCACTTTAGTCTTTCCACTATAGTCTTTCCACTATCGTCTGTCCACTTTAGTCTTTCCACTAATCTCTGTCCACTTTAGTCTTTCCACTATAGTCTCCACTTTATTCTGTCCACTACAGTCTTTCCACTATAGTCTTTCCACTATAGTCTGTCCACTTTAGTCTTTCCACTTTAGTCTTTCCACTATAGTCTGTCCACTTCAGTCTTTCCACTATAGTCTGTCCAGTTTAGTCTTTCCAATTTAGTCTTTCCAATTTAGTCTTTCCACTATTCTCTGTCCACTTTAGTCTTTCCACTTTAGTCTTTCCACTATATTCTCCACTTTATTCTGTCCACTAGTCTTTCCACTATAGTCTTTCCACTATCGTCTGTCCAATTTAATCTTTCCACTAATCTCTGTCCACTTTAGTCTTTCCACTATAGTCTCCACTTTATTTTGTCCACTACAGTCTTTCCACTATAGTCTTTCCACTATAGTCTGTCCAATTTAGTCTTTCCACTTTAGTCTTTCCACTATAGTCTCCACTTTATTCTGTCCCCTACAGTCTTTCCACTTTAGTCTTTCCACTATTCTCTGTCCACTTTAGTCTTTCCACTTTAGTCTTTCTACTATAGTCTCCACTTTATTCTGTCCACTACAGTCTTTCCACTTTAGTCTTTCCACTATTCTCTGTCCACTTTATTCTTTCCACTTTATTCTTTCCACTATAGTCTCCACTTTAATCTGTCCACTACAGTCTTTCCACTATAGTCTTTCCACTATCGTCTGTCCACTTTAGTCTTTCCACTAATCTCTATCCACTTTAGTCTTTCCACTATAGTCTCCACTTTAATCTGTCCACTACAGTCTTTCCACTATAGTCTGTCCACTTCAGTCTTTCCACTTTAGTCTTTCCACTATAGTCTGTCCACTTCAGTCTTTCCACTATAGTCTGTCCAGTTTAGTCTTTCGTCTTTAGTCTTTCCACTATAGTCTCCACTTAATTCTGTCCACTACAGTCTTTCCACTATAGTCTTTCCACTATCGACTGTCCACTTTAGTCTTTCCACTAATTTCTGTCCACTTTAGTCTTTCCACTATAGTCTCCACTTTATTCTGTCCACTACAGTCTTTCCACTATAGTCTGTCCACTTTAGTCTTTCCACTTTAGTCTTTCCACTATAGTCTGTCCACTTCAGTCTTTCCACTATAGTCTGTCCAGTTTAGTCTTCCCACTTTAGTCTTTCCACTTTAGTCTTTCCACTATTCTCTGTCCACTTTAGTCTTTCCACTTTAGTCTTTCTACTATAGTCTCCACTTTATTCTGTCCACTACAGTCTTTCCACTTTAGTCTTTCCACTATTCTCTGTCCACTTTATTCTTTCCACTTTATTCTTTCCACTATACTCTCCACTTTATTCTGTCTACTACAGTCTTTCCACTATAGTCTTTCCACTATCGTCTGTCCACTTTAGTCTTTCCACTAATCTCTGTCCACTTTAGTCTTTCCACTATAGTCTCCACTTTATTCTGTCCACTACAGTCTTTCCACTATAGTCTTTTCACTATAGTCTGTCCACTTTAGTCTTTCCACTTTAGTCTTTCCACCATAGTCTGTCCACTTCAGTCTTTCCACTATAGTCTGTCCAGTTTAGTCTTTCCACTTTAGTCTTTCCACTATAGTCTTTCCACTATCGTCTGTCCACTTTAGTCTTTCCACTAATCTCTGTCCACTTTAGTCTTTCCACTATAGTCTCCACTTTAGTCTTTCCACTATTCTCTGTCCACTTTGGTCTTTTCACTTTAGTCTTTCCACT
This sequence comes from Branchinecta sandiegonensis, assembly GCA_030848855.1. Lineage (NCBI taxonomy): Eukaryota > Metazoa > Arthropoda > Branchiopoda > Anostraca > Branchinectidae > Branchinecta > Branchinecta sandiegonensis. The sequence goes on from JAUPMV010000179.1 coordinate 39,323, forward strand.
ATAGTCTCCACTTTATTCTGTCCACTACAGTCTTTCCACTATAGTCTTTTCACTATAGTCTGTCCACTTTAATCTTTCCACTATTCTCTGTCCACTTTATTCTATCCACTTTATTCTTTCCACTATAATCTCCACTTTATTCTGTCCACTACAGTCTTTCCACTATAGTCATTCCACTATCGTCTGTCCACTTTAGTCTTTCCACTAATTTCTGTCCACTTTAGTCTTTCCACTATAGTCTCCACTTTATTCTGTCCACTACAGTCTTTCCACTATAGTCTTTCCACTATAGTCTGTCCACTTTAGTCTTTCCACTTTAGTCTTTCCACTATAGTCTGTCCACTTCAGTCTTTCCACTATTTTCTGTCCAGTTTAGTCTTCCCACTTTAGTCTTTCCACTTTAGTCTTTCCACTATTCTCTGTCCACTTTAGTCTTTCCACTTTAGTCTTTCTACTATAGTCTCCAATTTATTCTGTCCACTACAGTCTTTCAACTTTAGTCTTTCCACTATTCTCTGTCCACTTTATTCTTTCCACTTTATTCTTTCCACTATAGTCTCCACTTTATTCTGTCCACTACAGTCTTTCCACTATAGTCTTTCCACTACCGTCTGTCCACTTTAGTCTTTCCACAAATCTCTGTCCACTTTAGTCTTTCCACTATAGTCTCCACTTTATTCTGTCCACTACAGTCTTTCCACTATAGTCTTTTCACTATAGTCTGTCCACTTTAGTCTTTCCACTTTAGTCTTTCCACCATAGTCTGTCCACTTCAGTCTTTCCACTATAGTCTGTCCAGTTTAGTCTTTCCACTTTAGTCTTTCCACTATAGTCTTTCCACTATCGTCTGTCCACTTTAGTCTTTCCACTAATCTCTGTCCACTTTAGTCTTTCCACTATAGTCTCCACTTTATTCTGTCCACTACAGTCTTTCCACTATAGTCTTTCCACTATAGTCTGTCCACTTTAGTCTTTCCACTTTAGTCTTTCCACTATAGTCTGTCCACTTCAGTCTTTCCACTATAGTCTGTCCAGTTTAGTCTTTCCAATTTAGTCTTTCCAATTTAGTCTTTCCACTATTCTCTGTCCACTTTAGTCTTTCCACTTTAGTCTTTCTACTATAGTCTCCACTTTATTCTGTCCACTACAGTCTTTCCACTTTAGTCTTTCCACTATTCTCTGTCCACTTTATTCTTTCCACTTTAGTCTCCACTTTATTCTGTCCACTACAGTCTTTCCACTATAATCTTTCCACTATCGTTTGTCCACTTTAGTCTTTCCACTAATCTCTGTCCACTTTAGTCTTTCCACTATAGTCTCCACTTAATTCTGTCCACTACAGTCTTTCCACTATTCTCTGTCCACTTTATTCTTTCCACTATATTCTTTCCAATATAGTCTCCACTTTATTCTGTCCACTACAGTCTTTCCACAATAGTCTTTCCACTATCGTCTGTCCACTTTAGTCTTTCCACTAATCTCTGTCCACTTTAGTCTTTCCACTATAGTCTCCACTTTATTCTGTCTACTACAGTCTTTCCACTATAGTCTTTCCACTATAGTCTATCCACTTTAGTCTTTCCACTATTCTCTGTCCACTTTAGTCTTTCCACTATAGTCTCCACTTTATTCTGTCCACTACAGTCTTTCCACTTTAGTCTTTCCACTATTCTCTGTCCACTTTAGTCTGTCCACTTTAGCCTTTCCACTATACTCTCTACTTTATTCTGTCCACTACAGTCTTTCCACTATAGTCTTTCCAATATAGTCTGTCCACTTTAGTCTTTCCACTTTAGTCTTTTCACCTTAGTCTTTCCACTATCGTCTGTCCACTTTAGTCTTTCCACTAATCTCTGTCCACTTTAGTCTTTCCACTATAGTCTCCACTTTATTCTGTCCACTACAGTCTTTCCACTACAGTCTTTCCACTATAGTCTATCCACTTTTGTCTTTCCACTATTCTCTGTCCACTTTAGTCTTTCCACTATAGTCTCCACTTTATTCTGTCCACTACAGTCTTTCCACTTTAGTCTTTCCACTATTCTCTGTCCACTTTAGTCTGTCCACTTTAGCCTTTCCACTATACTCTCTACTTTATTCTGTCCACTACAGTCTTTCCACTATAGTCTTTCCAATATAGTCTGTCCACTTTAGTCTTTCCACTTTAGTCTTTCCACCTTAGTCTTTCCACTATAGTCTGTCCACTATAGTCTTTCCACTATCGTCTGTCCACTTTAGTCTTTCCACTAATCTCTGTCCACTTTAGTCTTTCCACTATTCTCTGTCCACTTTAGTCTTTCCACTATAGTCTCCACTTTATTTTGTCCACTACAGTCTTTCCACTATAGTCTTTCCACTATAGTCTGTCCAATTTAGTCTTTCCACTTTAGTCTTTCCACTAAAGTCTCCACTTTATTCTGTCCACTACAGTCTTTCCACTTTAGTCTTTCCACTATTCTCTGTCCACTTTAGTCTTTCCACTTTATTCTTCCCACTATAGTCTCCACTTTATTCTGTCCACTACAGTCTTTCCACTATAGTCTTTCCACTATCGTCTGTCCACTTTAGTCTTTCCACTAATCTCTATCCACTTTAGTCTTTCCACTATGGTCTCGACTTTATTCTGTCCACTACAGTCTTTCCACTATAGTCTTTCCACTATAGTCTGTCCACTATAGTCTTTCCACTTTAGTCTTTCCACTAAAGTCTGTACACTTCAGTCTTTCCACTATAGTCTGTCCAGTTTAGTCTTTCCACTTTAGTCTTTCCACTATAGTCTCCACTTTATTCTGTCCACTACAGTCTTTCCACTATAGTCTTTCCACTATCGTCTGTCCACTTTAGTCTTTCCACTAATTTCTGTCCGCTTTAGTCTTTCCACTATAGTCTCCACTTTATTCTGTCCACTACAGTCTTTCCACTATAGTCTTTCCACTATAGTCTGTCCACTTTAGTCTTTCCACTTTAGTCTTTCCACTATAGTCTGTCCACTTCAGTCTTTCCACTATAGTCTGTCCAGTTTAGTCTTCCCACTTTAGTCTTTCCACTTTAGTCTTTCCACTATTCTCTGTCCACTTTAGTCTTTCCACTTTAGTCTTTCTACTATAGTCTCCACTTTATTCTGTCCACTACACTCTTTCCACTTTAGTCTTTCCACTATTCTCTGTCCACTTTATTCTTTCCACTTTATTCTTTCCACTATAGTCTCCAATTTATTCTGTCCACTACAGTCTTTCCACTATAGTCTTTCCACTATCGTCTGTCCACTTTAGTCTTTCCACTAATCTATGTCCACTTTAGTCTTTCCACTATAGTCTCCACTTTATTCTGTCCACTACAGTCTTTCCACTATAGTCTTTTCACTATAGTCTGTCCAGTTTAGTCTTTCCACTATAGTCTTTCCACTATCGTCTGTCCACTTTAGTCTTTCCACTAATCTCTGTCCACTTTAGTCTTTCCACTATAGTCTCCACTTTAGTCTTTCCACTATTCTCTGTCCACTTTAGTCTTTCCACTTTAGTCTTTCCACTATAGTCTCCACTTTATTCTGTCCACTACAGTCTTTCCACTATAGTCTTTTCACTATAGTCTGTCCACTTTAATCTTTCCACTATTCTCTGTCCACTTTATTCTATCCACTTTATTCTTTCCACTATAATCTCCACTTTATTCTGTCCACTACAGTCTTTCCACTATAGTCATTCCACTATCGTCTGTCCACTTTAGTCTTTCCACTAATTTCTGTCCACTTTAGTCTTTCCACTATAGTCTCCACTTTATTCTGTCCACTACAGTCTTTCCACTATAGTCTTTCCACTATAGTCTGTCCACTTTAGTCTTTCCACTTTAGTCTTTCCACTATAGTCTGTCCACTTCAGTCTTTCCACTATTTTCTGTCCAGTTTAGTCTTCCCACTTTAGTCTTTCCACTTTAGTCTTTCCACTATTCTCTGTCCATTTTAGTCTTTCCAGTTTAGTCTTTCTACTATAGTCTCCAATTTATTCTGTCCACTACAGTCTTTCAACTTTAGTCTTTCCACTATTCTCTGTCCACTTTATTCTTTCCACTTTATTCTTTCCACTATAGTCTCCACTTTATTCCGTCCACTACAGTCTTTCCACTATAGTCTTTTCACTATAGTCTGTCCACTTTAGTCTTTCCACTTTAGTCTTTCCACCATAGTCTGTCCACTTCAGTCTTTCCACTATAGTCTGTCCAGTTTAGTCTTTCCACTTTAGTCTTTCCACTATAGTCTTTCCACTATCGTCTGTCAACTTTAGTCTTTCCACTAATCTCTGTCCACTTTAGTCTTTCCACTATAGTCTCCACTTTATTCTGTCCACTACAGTCTTTCCACTATAGTCTTTCCACTATAGTCTATCCAATTTAGTCTTTCCACTTTAGTCTTTCCACTATAGTCTGTCCACTTCAGTCTTTCCACTATAGTCTGTCCAGTTTAGTCTTTCCACTTTAGTCTTTCCAATTTAGTCTTTCCACTATTCTCTGTCCACTTTAGTCTTTCCACTTTAGTCTTTCTACTATAGTCTCCACTTTATTCTGTCCACTACAGTCTTTCCACTTTAGTCTTTCCACTATTCTCTGTCCACTTTATTCTTTCCACTATAGTCTCCACTTTATTCTGTCCACTACAGTCTTTCCACTATAATCTTTCCACTATCGTCTGTCCACTTTAGTCTTTCCACTAATCTATGTCCACTTTAGTCTTTCCACTATAGTCTCCACTTAATTCTGTCCACTACAGTCTTTCCACTATTCTCTGTCCACTTTATTCTTTCCACTTTATTCTTTCCAATATAGTCTCCACTTTATTCTGTCCACTACAGTCTTTCCACTATAGTCTTTCCACTATCGTCTGTCCACTTTAGTCTTTCCACTAATCTCTGTCCACTTTAGTCTTTCCACTATAGTCTCCACTTCATTCTGTCCACTACAGTCTTTCCACTATAGTCTTTCCACTATAGTCTATCCACTTTAGTCTTTCCACTATTCTCTGTCCACTTTAGTCTTTCCACTATAGTCTCCACTTTATTCTGTCCACTACAGTCTTTCCACTTTAGTCTTTCCACTATTCTCTGTCCACTTTAGTCTGTCCACTTTAGCCTTTCCACTATACTCTCTACTTTATTCTGTCCACTACAGTCTTTCCACTATAGTCTTTCCAATATAGTCTGTCCACTTTAGTCTTTCCACTTTAGTCTTTTCACCTTAGTCTTTCCACTATCGTCTGTCCACTTTAGTCTTTCCACTAATCTCTGTCCACTTTAGTCTTTCCACTATAGTCTCCACTTTATTCTGTCCACTACAGTCTTTTCACTATAGTCTTTCCACTATAGTCTATCCACTTTAGTCTTTCCACTATTCTCTGTCCACTTTAGTCTTTCCACTATAGTCTCCACTTTATTCTGTCCACTACAGTCTTTCCACTTTAGTCTTTCCACTATTCTCTGTCCACTTTAGTCTGTCCACTTTAGCCTTTCCACTATACTCTCTACTTTATTCTGTCCACTACAGTCTTTCCACTATAGTCTTTCCAATATAGTCTGTCCACTTTAGTCTTTCCACTTTAGTCTTTCCACCTTAGTCTTTCCACTATAGTCTGTCCACTATAGTCTTTCCACTATAGTCTGTCCACTTTAGTCTTTCCACTAATCTCTGTCCACTTTAGTCTTTCCACTATTCTCTGTCCACTTTAGTCTTTCCACTATAGTCTCCACTTTAGTCTTTCCACTATAGTCTCCACTTTATTTTGTCCACTACAGTCTTTCCACTATAGTCTTTCCACTATAGTCTGTCCAATTAAGTCTTTCCACTTTAGTCTTTCCACTATTCTCTGTCCACTTTAGTCTTTCCACTTTAGTCTTTCTACTATAGTCTCCACTTTATTCTGCCCACTATAGTCTCCACTTTATTCTGTCCACTACAGTCTTTCCACTATAGTCTTTCCACTATCGTCTGTCCACTTTAGTCTTTCCACTAATCTCTGTCCACTTTAGTCTTTCCACTATAGTCTCCACTTTATTCTGTCCACTACAGTCTTTCCACTATAGTCTTTTCACTATAGTCTGTCCAGTTTAGTCTTTCCACTTTAGTCTTTCCACCATAGTCTGTCCACTTCAGTCTTTCCACTATAGTCTGTCCAGTTTAGTCTTTCCACTAATCTCTGTCCACTTTAGTCTTTCCACTATTCTCTGTCCACTTTAGTCTTTCCACTATAGTCTCCACTTTAGTCTTTCCACTATAGTCTCCACTTTATTTTGTCCACTACAGTCTTTCCACTATAGTCTTTCCACTATAGTCTGTCCAATTAAGTCTTTCCACTTTAGTCTTTCCACTATTCTCTGTCCACTTTAGTCTTTCCACTTTAGTCTTTCTACTATAGTCTCCACTTTATTCTTTCCACTATAGTCTCCACTTTATTCTGTCCACTACAGTCTTTCCACTATAGTCTTTCCACTATCGTCTGTCCACTTTAGTCTTTCCACTATTCTCTGTCCACTTTAGTCTTTCCACTTTAGTCTTTCTACTATAGTCTCCACTTTATTCTGTCCACTACACTCTTTCCACTTTAGTCTTTCCACTATTCTCTGTCCACTTTATTCTTTCCACTTTATTCTTTCCACTATAGTCTCCACTTTATTCTGTCCACTACAGTCTTTCCACTATAGTCTTTCCACTATCGTCTGTCCACTTTAGTCTTTCCACTAATCTCTGTCCACTTTAGTCTTTCCACTATAGTCTCCACTTTATTCTGTCCACTACAGTCTTTCCACTATAGTCTTTTCACTATAGTCTGTCCAGTTTAGTCTTTCCAATTTAGTCTTTCCACCATAGTCTGTCCACTTCAGTCTTTCCACTATAGTCTGTCCAGTTTAGTCTTTCCACTTTAGTCTTTCCACTATAGTCTTTCCACTATCGTCTGTCCACTTTAGTCTTTCCACTAATCTCTGTCCACTTTAGTCTTTCCACTATAGTCTCCACTTTAGTCTTTCCACTATTCTCTGTCCACTTTAGTCTTTCCACTTTAGTCTTTCCACTATAGTCTCCACTTTATTCTGTCCACTACAGTCTTTCCACTATAGTCTTTTCACTATAGTCTGTCCACTTTAATCTTTCCACTATTCTCTGTCCACTTTATTCTATCCACTTTATTCTTTCCACTATAATCTCCACTTTATTCTGTCCACTACAGTCTTTCCACTATAGTCATTCCACTATCGTCTGTCCACTTTAGTCTTTCCACTAGTTTCTGTCCACTTTAGTCTTTCCACTATAGTCTCCACTTTATTCTGTCCACTACAGTCTTTCCACTATAGTCTTTCCACTATAGTTTGTCCACTTTAGTCTTTCCACTTTAGTCTTTCAACTATAGTCTGTCCACTTCAGTCTTTCCACTATTTTCTGTCCAGTTTAGTCTTCCCACTTTAGTCTTTCCACTTTAGTCTTTCCACTATTCTCTGTCCATTTTAGTCTTTCCAGTTTAGTCTTTCTACTATAGTCTCCAATTTATTCTGTCCACTACAGTCTTTCAACTTTAGTCTTTCCACTATTCTCTGTCCACTTTATTCTTTCCACTTTATTCTTTCCACTATAGTCTCCACTTTATTCTGTCCACTACAGTCTTTCCACTATAGTCTTTCCACTATCGTCTGTCCACTTTAGTCTTTCCACTAATCTCTGTCCACTTTAGTCTTTCCACTATAGTCTCCACTTTATTCTGTCCACTAAAGTCTTTCCACTATAGTCTTTTCACTATAGTCTGTCCACTTTAGTCTTTCCACTTTAGTCTTTCCACCATAGTCTGTCCACTTCAGTCTTTCCACTATAGTCTTTCCAGTTTAGTCTTTCCACTTTAGTCTTTCCACTATAGTCTTTCCACTATCGTCTGTCAACTTTAGTCTTTCCACTAATCTCTGTCCACTTTAGTCTTTCCACTATAGTCTCCACTTTATTCTGTCCACTACAGTCTTTCCACTATAGTCTTTCCACTATAGTCTGTCCACTTTAGTCTTTCCACTTTAGTCTTTCCACTATAGTCTGTCCACTTCAGTCTTTCCACTATAGTCTGTCCAGTTTAGTCTTTCCACTTTAGTCTTTCCAATTTAGTCTTTCCACTATTCTCTGTCCACTTTAGTCTTTCCACTTTAGTCTTTCTACTATAGTCTCCACTTTATTCTGTCCACTACAGTCTTTCCACTTTAGTCTTTCCACTATTCTCTGTCCACTTTATTCTTTCCACTATAGTCTCCACTTTATTCTGTCCACTACAGTCTTTCCACTATAATCTTTCCACTATCGTCTGTCCACTTTAGTCTTTCCACTAATCTCTGTCCACTTTAGTCTTTCCACTATAGTCTCCAGTTAATTCTGTCCACTACAGTCTTTCCACTATTCTCTGTCCACTTTATTCTTTCCACTTTATTCTTTCCAATATAGTCTCCACTTTATTCTGTCCACTAAAGTCTTTCCACTATAGTCTTTCCACTATCGTCTGTCCACTTTAGTCTTTCCACTAATCTCTGTCCACTTTAGTCTTTCCACTATAGTCTCCACTTTATTCTGTCCACTACAGTCTTTCCACTATAGTCTTTCCACTATAGTCTATCCACTTTAGTCTTTCCACTATTCTCTGTCCACTTTAGTCTTTCCACTATAGTCTCCACTTTATTCTGTCCACTACAGTCTTTCCACTTTAGTCTTTCCACTATTCTCTGTCCACTTTAGTCTGTCCACTTTAGCCTTTCCACTATACTCTCTACTTTATTCTGTCCACTACAGTCTTTCCACTATAGTCTTTCCAATATAGTCTGTCCACTTTAGTCTTTCCACTTTAGTCTTTTCACCTTAGTCTTTCCACTATCGTCTGTCCACTTTAGTCTTTCCACTAATCTCTGTCCACTTTAGTCTTTCCACTATAGTCTCCACTTTATTCTGTCCACTACAGTCTTTCCACAATAGTCTTTCCACTATAGTCTATCCACTTTAGTCTTTCCACTATTCTCTGTCCACTTTAGTCTTTCCACTATAGTCTCCACTTTATTCTGTCCACTACAGTCTTTCCACTTTAGTCTTTCCAGTATTCTCTGTCCACTTTAGTCTGTCCACTTTAGCCTTTCCACTATACTCTCTACTTTATTCTGTCCACTACAGTCTTTCCACTATAGTCTTTCCAATATAGTCTGTCCACTTTAGTCTTTCCACTTTAGTCTTTCCACCTTAGTCTTTCCACTATAGTCTGTCCACTATAGTCTTTCCACTATAGTCTGTCCACTTTAGTCTTTCCACTAATCTCTGTCCACTTTAGTCTTTCCACTATTCTCTGTCCACTTTAGTCTTTCCACTATAGTCTCCACTTTAGTCTTTCCACTATAGTCTCCACTTTATTTTGTCCACTACAGTCTTTCCACTATAGTCTTTCCACTATAGTCTGTCCAATTTAGTCTTTCCACTTTAGTCTTTCCACTATAGTCTCCACTTTATTCTGTCCACTACAGTCTTTCCACTTTAGTCTTTCCACTGTTCTCTGTCCACTTTAGTCTTTCCACTTTTGTCTTTCTACTATATTCTACACTTTATTCTGTCCACTACAGTCTTTGCACTTAAGTCTTTCCACTATTCTCTGTCCACTTTATTCTTTCCACTTTATTCTTTCCACTATAGTCTCCACTTTATTCTGTCCACTACAGTCTTTCCACTATAGTCTTTCCACTATCGTCTGTCCACTTTAGTCTTTCCACTAATCTCTATCCACTTTAGTCTTTCCACTATGGTCTCCACTTTATTCTGTCCACTACAGTCTTTCCACTATAGTCTTTCCACTATAGTCTCCACTTTATTCTGTCCACTACAGTCTTTCCACTATAGTCTTTCCACTATAGTCTGTCCACTATAGTCTTTCCACTTTAGTCTTTCCACTATAGTCTGTACACTTCAGTCTTTCCACTATAGTCTGTCCAGTTTAGTCTTTCCACTTTAGTCTTTCCACTATAGTCTCCACTTTATTCTGTCCACTACAGTCTTTCCACTATAGTCTTTCCACTATCGTCTGTCCACTTTAGTCTTTCCACTAATTTCTGTCCACTTTAGTCTTTCCACTATAGTCTCCAGTTTATTCTGTCCACTACAGTCTTTCCACTATAGTCTTTCCACTATAGTCTGTCCACTTTAGTCTTTCCACTTTAGTCTTTCCACTATAGTCTGTCCACTTCAGACTTTCCACTATAGTCTGTCCAGTTTAGTCTTCCCACTTTAGTCTTTCCACTTTAGTCTTTCCACTATTCTCTGTCCACTTTAGTCTTTCCACTTTAGTCTTTCTACTATAGTCTCCACTTTATTCTGTCCACTACACTCTTTCCACTTTAGTCTTTCCACTATTCTCTGTCCACTTTATTCTTTCCACTTTATTCTTTCCACTATAGTCTCCACTTTATTCTGTCCACTACAGTCTTTCCACTATAGTCTTTCCACTATCGTCTGTCCACTTTAGTCTTTCCACTAATCTCTGTCCACTTTAGTCTTTCCACTATAGTCTCCACTTTATTCTGTCCACTACAGTCTTTCCACTATAGTCTTTTCACTATAGTCTGTCCAGTTTAGTCTTTCCACTTTAGTCTTTCCACCATAGTCTGTCCACTTCAGTCTTTCCACTATAGTCTGTCCAGTTTAGTCTTTCCACTTTAGTCTTTCCACTATAGTCTTTCCACTATCGTCTGTCCACTTTAGTCTTTCCACTAATCTCTGTCCACTTTAGTCTTTCCACTATAGTCTCCACTTTAGTCTTTCCACTATTCTCTGTCCACTTTAGTCTTTCCACTTCAGTCTTTCCACTATAGTCTCCACTTTATTCTGTCCACTACAGTCTTTCCACTATAGTCTTTTCACTATAGTCTGTCCACTTTAATCTTTCCACTATTCTCTGTCCACTTTATTCTATCCACTTTATTCTTTCCACTATAATCTCCACTTTATTCTGTCCACTACAGTCTTTCCACTATAGTCATTCCACTATCGTCTGTCCACTTTAGTCTTTCCACTAATTTCTGTCCACTTTAGTCTTTCCACTATATTCTCCACTTTATTCTGTCCACTACAGTCTTTCCACTATAGTCTTTCCACTATAGTCTGTCCACTTTAGTCTTTCCACTTTAGTCTTTCCACTATAGTCTGCCCACTTCAGTCTTTCCACTATTTTCTGTCCAGTTTAGTCTTCCCACTTTAGTCTTTCCACTTTAGTCTTTCCACTATTCTCTGTCCATTTTAGTCTTTCCAGTTTAGTCTTTCTACTATAGTCTCCAATTTATTCTGTCCACTACAGTCTTTCAACTTTAGTCTTTCCACTATTCTCTGTCCACTTTATTCTTTCCACTTTATTCTTTCCACTATAGTCTCCACTTTATTCTGTCCACTACAGTCTTTCCACTATAGTCTTTCCACTATCGTCTGTCCACTTTAGTCTTTCCACTAATCTCTGTCCACTTTAGTCTTTCCACTATAGTCTCCACTTTATTCTGTCCACTAAAGTCTTTCCACTATAGTCTTTTCACTATAGTCTGTCCACTTTAGTCTTTCCACTTTAGTCTTTCCACCATAGTCTGTCCACTTCAGTCTTTCCACTATAGTCTGTCCAGTTTAGTCTTTCCACTTTAGTCTTTCCACTATAGTCTTTCCACTATCGTCTGTCAACTTTAGTCTTTCCACTAATCTCTGTCCACTTTAGTCTTTCCACTATAGTCTCCACTTTATTCTGTCCACTACAGTCTTTCCACTATAGTCTTTCCACTATAGTCTGTCCACTTTAGTCTTTCCACTTTAGTCTTTCCACTATAGTCTGTTCACTTCAGTCTTTCCACTATACTCTGTCCAGTTTAGTCTTTCCACTTTAGTCTTTCCAATTTAGTCTCCACTTTATTCTGTCCACTACAGTCTTTCCACTTTAGTCTTTCCACTATTCTCTGTCCACTTTATTCTTTCCACTATAGTCTCCACTTTATTCTGTCCACTACAGTCTTTCCACTATAATCTTTCCACTATCGTCTGTCCACTTTAGTCTTTCCACTAATCTCTGTCCACTTTAGTCTTTCCACTATAGTCTCCACTTAATTCTGTCCACTACAGTCTTTCCACTATTCTCTGTCCACTTTATTCTTTCCACTTTATTCTTTCCAATATAGTCTCCACTTTATTCTGTCCACTACAGTCTTTCCACTATAGTCTTTCCACTATCGTCTGTCCACTTTAGTCTTTCCACTAATCTCTGTCCACTTTAGTCTTTCCACTATAGTCTCCACTTTATTCTGTCCACTACAGTCTTTCCACTATAGTCTTTCCACTATAGTCTATCCACTTTAGTCTTTCCACTATTCTCTGTCCACTTTAGTCTTTCCACTATAGTCTCCACTTTATTCTGTCCACTACAGTCTTTCCACTTTAGTCTTTCCACTATTCTCTGTCCACTTTAGTCTGACCACTTTAGCCTTTCCACTATACTCTCTACTTTATTCTGTCCACTACAGTCTTTCCACTATAGTCTTTCCAATATAGTCTGTCCACTTTAGTCTTTCCACTTTAGTCTTTTCACCTTAGTCTTTCCACTATCGTCTGTCCACTTTAGTCTTTCCACTAATCTCTGTCCACTTTAGTCTTTCCACTATAGTCTCCACTTTATTCTGTCCACTACAGTCTTTCCACTATAGTCTTTCCACTATAGTCTATCCACTTTAGTCTTTCCACTATTCTCTGTCCACTTTAGTCTTTCCACTATAGTCTCCACTTTATTCTGTCCACTACAGTCTTTCCACTTTAGTCTTTCCACTATTCTCTGTCCACTTTAGTCTGTCCACTTTAGCCTTTCCACTATACTCTCTACTTTATTCTGTCCACTACAGTCTTTCCACTATAGTCTTTCCAATATAGTCTGTCCACTTTAGTCTTTCCACTTTAGTCTTTCCACCTTAGTCTTTCCACTATAGTCTGTCCACTATAGTCTTTCCACTATAGTCTGTCCACTTTAGTCTTTCCACTAATCTCTGTCCACTTTAGTCTTTCCACTATCCTCTGTCCACTTTAGTCTTTCCACTATAGTCTCCACTTTAGTCTTTCCACTATAGTCTCCACTTTATTTTGTCCACTACAGTCTTTCCACTATAGTCTTTCCACTATAGTCTGTCCAATTTAGTCTTTCCACTTTAGTCTTTCCACTATTCTCTGTCCACTTTAGTCTTTCCACTTTAGTCTTTCTACTATAGTCTCCACTTTATTCTGTCCACTACAGTCTTTCCACTTTAGTCTTTCCACTATTCTCTGTCCACTTTATTCTTTCCACTTTATTCTTTCCACTATAGTCTCCACTTTATTCTGTCCACTACAGTCTTTCCACTATAGTCTTTCCACTATCGTCTGTCCACTTTAGTCTTTCCACTAATCTCTATCCACTTTAGTCTTTCCACTATGGTCTCGACTTTATTCTGTCCACTACAGTCTTTCCACTATAGTCTTTCCACTATAGTCTGTCCACTATAGTCTTTCCACTTTAGTCTTTCCACTATAGTCTGTACACTTCAGTCTTTCCACTATAGTCTGTCCAGTTTAGTCTTTCCACTTTAGTCTTTCCACTATAGTCTCCACTTTATTCTGTCCACTACAGTCTTTCCACTATAGTCTTTCCACTATCGTCTGTCCACTTTAGTCTTTCCACTAATTTCTGTCTACTTTAGTCTTTCCACTATAGTCTCCACTTTATTCTGTCCACTACAGTCTTTCCACTATAGTCTTTCCACTATAGTCTGTCCACTTTAGTCTTTCCACTTTAGTCTTTCCACTATAGTCTGTCCACTTCAGTCTTTCCACTATAGTCTGTCCAGTTTAGTCTTCCCACTTTAGTCTTTCCACTTTAGTCTTTCCACTATTCTCTGTCCACTTTAGTCTTTCCACTTTAGTCTTTCTACTATAGTCTCCACTTTATTCTGTCCACTACACTCTTTCCACTTTAGTCTTTCCACTATTCTCTGTCCACTTTATTCTTTCCACTATAGTCTCCACTTTATTCTGTCCACTACAGTCTTTCCACTATAGTCTTTCCACTATCGTCTGTCCACTTTAGTCTTTCCACTAATCTCTGTCCACTTTAGTCTTTCCACTATAGTCTCCACTTTATTCTGTCCACTACAGTCTTTCCACTATAGTCTTTTCACTATAGTCTGTCCAGTTTAGTCTTTCCACTTTAGTCTTTCCACCATAGTCTGTCCACTTCAGTCTTTCCACTATAGTCTGTCCAGTTTAGTCTTTCCACTTTAGTCTTTCCACTATGGTCTTTCCACTATCGTCTGTCCACTTTAGTCTTTCCACTAATCTCTGTCCACTTTAGTCTTTCCACTATAGTCTCCACTTTAGTCTTTCCACTATTCTCTGTCCACTTTAGTCTTTCCACTTTAGTCTTTCCACTATAGTCTCCACTTTATTCTGTCCACTACAGTCTTTCCACTATAGTCTTTTCACTATAGTCTGTCCACTTTAATCTTTCCACTATTCTCTGTCCACTTTATTCTATCGGCTTTATTCTTTCCACTATAATCTCCACTTTATTCTGTCCACTACAGTCTTTCCACTATAGTCATTCCACTATCGTCTGTCCACTTTAGTCTTTCCACTAATTTCTGTCCACTTTAGTCTTTCCACTATAGTCTCCACTTTATTCTGTCCACTACAGTCTTTCCACTATAGTCTTTCCACTATAGTCTGGCCACTTTAGTCTTTCCACTTTAGTCTTTCCACTATAGTCTGTCCACTTCAGTCTTTCCACTATTTTCTGTCCAGTTTAGTCTTCCCACTTTAGTCTTTGCACTTTAGTCTTTCCACTATTCTCTGTCCATTTTAGTCTTTCCAGTTTAGTCTTTCTACTATAGTCTCCAATTTATTCTGTCCACTACAGTCTTTCAACTTTAGTCTTTCCACTATTCTCTGTCCACTTTATTCTTTCCACTTTATTCTTTCCACTATAGTCTCCACTTTATTCTGTCCACTACAGTCTTTCCACTATAGTCTTTCCACTATCGTCTGTCCACTTTAGTCTTTCCACTAATCTCTGTCCACTTTAGTCTTTCCACTATAGTCTCCACTTTATTCTGTCCACTAAAGTCTTTCCACTATAGTCTTTTCACTATAGTCTGTCCACTTTAGTCTTTCCACTTTAGTCTTTCCACCATAGTCTGTCCACTTCAGTCTTTCCACTATAGTCTGTCCAGTTTAGTCTTTCCACTTTAGTCTTTCCACTATAGTCTTTCCACTATCGTCTGTCAACTTTAGTCTTTCCACTAATCTCTGTCCACTTTAGTCTTTCCACTATAGTCTCCACTTTATTCTGTCCACTACAGTCTTTCCACTATAGTCTTTCCACTATAGTCTGTCCACTTCAGTCTTTCCACTATAGTCTGTCCAGTTTAGTCTTTCCACTTTAGTCTTTCCAATTTAGTCTTTCCACTATTCTCTGTCCACTTTAGTCTTTCCACTTTAGTCTTTCTACTATAGTCTCCACTTTATTCTGTCCACTACAGTCTTTCCACTTTAGTCTTTCCACTATTCTCTGTCCACTTTATTCTTTCCACTATAGTCTCCACTTTATTCTGTCCACTACAGTCTTTCCACTATAATCTTTCCACTATCGTCTGTCCACTTTAGTCTTTCCACTAATCTCTGTCCACTTTAGTCTTTCCACTATAGTCTCCACTTAATTCTGTCCACTACAGTCTTTCCACTATTCTCTGTCCACTTTATTCTTTCCACTTTATTCTTTCCAATATAGTCTCCACTTTATTCTGTCCACTACAGTCTTTCCACTATAGTCTTTCCACTATCGTCTGTCCACTTTAGTCTTTCCACTAATCTCTGTCCACTTTAGTCTTTCCACTATAGTCTCCACTTTATTCTGTCCACTACAGTCTTTCCACTATAGTCTTTCCACTATAGTCTATCCACTTTAGTCTTTCCACTATTCTCTGTCCACTTTAGTCTTTCCACTATAGTCTCCACTTTATTCTGTCCACTACAGTCTTTCCACTTTAGTCTTTCCACTATTCTCTGTCCACTTTAGTCTGTCCACTTTAGCCTTTCCACTATACTCTCTACTTTATTCTGTCCACTACAGTCTTTCCACTATAGTCTTTCCAATATAGTCTGTCCACTTTAGTCTTTCCACTTTAGTCTTTTCACCTTAGTCTTTCCACTATCGTCTGTCCACTTTAGTCTTTCCACTAATCTCTGTCCACTTTAGTCTTTCCACTATAGTCTCCACTTTATTCTGTCCACTACAGTCTTTCCACTATAGTCTTTCCACTATAGTCTATCCACTTTAGTCTTTCCACTATTCTCTGTCCACTTTAGTCTTTCCACTATAGTCTCCACTTTATTCTGTCCACTACAGTCTTTCCACTTTAGTCTTTCCACTATTCTCTGTCCACTTTAGTCTGTCCACTTTAGCCTTTCCACTATACTCTCCACTTTATTCTGTCCACTACAGTCTTTCCACTATAGTCTTTCCAATATAGTCTGTCCACTTTAGTCTTTCCACTTTAGTCTTTCCACCTTAGTCTTTCCACTATAGTCTGTCCACTATAGTCTTTCCACTATAGTCTGTCCACTTTAGTCTTTCCACTAATCTCTGTCCACTTTAGTCTTTCCACTATTCTCTGTCCACTTTAGTCTTTCCACTATAGTCTCCACTTTAGTCTTTCCACTATAGTCTCCACTTTATTTTGTCCACTATAGTCTTTCCACTATAGTCTTTCCACTATAGTCTGTCCAATTTAGTCTTTCCACTTTAGTCTTTCCACTATAGTCTCCACTTTATTCTGTCCACTACAGTCTTTCCACTTTAGTCTTTCCACTATTCTCTGTCCACTTTAGTCTTTCCACTTTTGTCTTTCTACTATATTCTACACTTTATTCTGTCCACTACAGTCTTTCCACTTAAGTCTTTCCACTATTCTCTGTCCACTTTATTCTTTCCACTTTATTCTTTCCACTATAGTCTCCACTTTATTCTGTCCACTACAGTCTTTCCACTATAGTCTTTCCACTATCGTCTGTCCACTTTAGTCTTTCCACTAATCTCTATCCACTTTAGTCTTTCCACTATGGTCTCCACTTTATTCTGTCCACTACAGTCTTTCCACTATAGTCTTTCCACTATAGTCTGTCCACTATAGTCTTTCCACTTTAGTCTTTCCACTATAGTCTGTACACTTCAGTCTTTCCACTATAGTCTGTCCAGTTTAGTCTTTCCACTTTAGTCTTTCCACTATAGTCTCCACTTTATTCTGTCCACTACAGTCTTTCCACTATAGTCTTTCCACTATCGTCTGTCCACTTTAGTCTTTCCACTAATTTCTGTCCACTTTAGTCTTTCCACTATAGTCTCCACTTTATTCTGTCCACTACAGTCTTTCCACTATAGTCTTTCCACTATAGTCGGTCCACTTTAGTCTTTCCACTTTAGTCTTTCCACTATAGTCTGTCCACTTCAGTCTTTCCACTATAGTCTGTCCAGTTTAGTCTTCACACTTTAGTCTTTCCACTTTAGTCTTTCCACTATTCTCTGTCTACTTTAGTCTTTCCACTTTAGTCTTTCTACTATAGTCTCCACTTTATTCTGTCCACTACACTCTTTCCACTTTAGTCTTTCCACTATTCTCTGTCCACTTTATTCTTTCCACTTTATTCTTTCCACTATAGTCTCCACTTTATTCTGTCCACTACAGTCTTTCCACTATAGTCTTTCCACTATCGTCTGTCCACTTTAGTCTTTCCACTAATCTCTGTCCACTTTAGTCTTTCCACTATAGTCTCCACTTTATTCTGTCCACTACAGTCTTTCCACTATAGTCTTTTCACTATAGTCTTTCCACTATCGTCTGTCCACTTTAGTCTTTCCACTAATCTCTGTCCACTTTAGTCTTTCCACTATAGTCTCCACTTTAGTCTTTCCACTATTCTCTGTCCACTTTAGTCTTTCCACTTTAGTCTTTCCACTATAGTCTCCACTTTATTCTGTCCACTACAGTCTTTCCACTTTAGTCTTTCCACTATTCTCTGTCCACTTTAGTCTTTCCACTAATCTCTGTCCACTTTAGTCTTTCCACTATAGTCTCCACTTTATTCTGTCCACTACAGTCTTTCCACTATAGTCTTTCCACTATAGTCTATCCACTTTAGTCTTTCCACTATTCTCTGTCCACTTTAGTCTTTCCACTATAGTCTCCACTTTATTCTGTCCACTACAGTCTTTCCACTTTAGTCTTTCCACTATTCTCTGTCCACTTTAGTCTGTCCACTTTAGCCTTTCCACTATACTCTCTACTTTATTCTGTCCACTACAGTCTTTCCACTATAGTCTTTCCAATATAGTCTGTCCACTTTAGTCTTTCCACTTTAGTCTTTCCACCTTAGTCTTTCCACTATAGTCTGTCCACTATAGTCTTTCCACTATCGTCTGTCCACTTTAGTCTTTCCACTAATCTCTGTCCACTTTAGTCTTTCCACTACTCTCTGTCCACTTTAGTCTTTCCACTATAGTCTCCACTTTATTTTGTCCACTACAGTCTTTCCACTATAGTCTTTCCACTATAGTCTGTCCAATTTAGTCTTTCCACTTTAGTCTTTCCACTATAGTCTCCACTTTATTCTGTCCACTACAGTCTTTCCACTTTAGTCTTTCCACTATTCTCTGTCCACTTTAGTCTTTCCACTTTAGTCTTTCTACTATAGTCTCCACTTTATTCTGTCCACTACAGTCTTTCCACTTTAGTCTTTCCACTATTCTCTGTCCACTTTATTCTTTCCACTTTATTCTTTCCACTATAATCTCCACTTTATTCTGTCCACTACAGTCTTTCCACTATAGTCTTTCCACTATCGTCTGTCCACTTTAGTCTTTCCACTAATCTCTATCCACTTTAGTCTTTCCACTATGGTCTCCACTTTATTCTGTCCACTACAGTCTTTCCACTATAGTCTGTCCACTATAGTCTTTCCACTTTATTCTTTCCACTATAGTCTGTACACTTCAGTCTTTCCACTATAGTCTGTCCAGTTTAGTCTTTCCACTTTAGTCTTTCCACTATAGTCTCCACTTTATTCTGTCTACTACAGTCTTTCCACTATAGTCTTTCCACTATCGTCTGTCCACTTTAGTCTTTCCACTAATTTCTGTCCACTTTAGTCTTTCCACTATAGTCTTTCCACTATCGTCTGTCCACTTTAGTCTTTCCACTAATCTCTGTCCACTTTAGTCTTTCCACTATAGTCTCCACTTTAGTCTTTCCACTATTCTCTGTCCACTTTAGTCTTTCCACTTTAGTCTTTCCACTATAGTCTCCACTTTATTCTGTCCACTACAGTCTTTCCACTATAGTCTTTTCACTATAGTCTGTCCACTTTAATCTTTCCACTATTCTCTGTCCACTTTATTCTTTCCACTTTATTCTTTCCACTATAATCTCCACTTTATTCTGTCCACTACAGTCTTTCCACTATCGTCATTCCACTATCGTCTGTCCACTTTAGTCTTTCCACTAATTTCTGTCCACTTTAGTCTTTCCACTATAGTCTCCACTTTATTCTGTCCACTACAGTCTTTCCACTATAGTTTTTCCACTATAGTCTGTCCACTTTAGTCTTTCCACTTTAGTCTTTCCACTATAGTCTGTCCACTTCAGTCTTTCCACTATAGTCTGTCCAGTTTAGTCTTCCCACTTTAGTCTTTCCACTTTAGTCTTTCCACTATTCTCTGTCCACTTTAGTCTTTCCACTTTAGTCTTTCCACTAATTTCTGTCCACTTTAGTCTTTCCACTATAGTCTCCACTTTATTCTGTCCACTACAGTCTGTCCACTTCAGTCTTTCCACTATAGTCTGTCCAGTTTAGTCTTCCCACTTTAGTCTTTCCACTTTAGTCTTTCCACTATTCTCTGTCCACTTTAGTCTTTCCTCTTTAGTCTTTCTACTATAGTCTCCACTTTATTCTGTCCACTACATTTTTTCACTTTAGTCTTTCCACTATTTTCTGTCCACTTTATTCTTTCCACTTTATTCTTTCCACTATAGTCTCCACTTTATTCTGTCCACTACAGTCTTTCCACTATAGTCTTTCCACTATCGTCTGTCCACTTTAGTCTTTCCACTAATCTCTGTCCACTTTAGTCTTTCCACTATAGTCTCCACTTTATTCTGTCCACTACAGTCTTTCCACTATAGTCTTTTCACTATAGTCTGTCCACTTTAGTCTTTCCACTTTAGTCTTTCCACCATAGTCTGTCCACTTCAGTCTTTCCACTATAGTCTGTCCAGTTTAGTCTTTCCACTTTAGTATTTCCACTATAGTCTTTCCACTATCGTCTGTCCACTTTAGTCTTTCCACTAATCTCTGTCCACTTTAGTCTTTCCACTATAGTCTCCACTTTATTCTGTCCACTACAGTCTTTCCACTATAGTCTTTCCACTATAGTCCGTCCACTTTAGTCTTTCCACTTTAGTCTTTCCACTATAGTCTCCACTTTATTCTGTCCACTACAGTCTTTCCACTATAGTCTTTTCACTATAGTCTGTCCACTTTAGTCTTTCCACTTTAGTCTTTCCACCATAGTCTGTCCACTTCAGTCTTTCCACTATAGTCTGTCCAGTTTAGTCTTTCCACTTTAGTCTTTCCACTATAGTCTTTCCACTATCGTCTGTCCACTTTAGTCTTTCCACTAATCTCTGTCCACTTTAGTCTTTCCACTATAGTCTCCACTTTATTCTGTCCACTACAGTCTTTCCACTATAGTCTTTCCACTATAGTCTATCCACTTTAGTCTTTCCACTATTCTCTGTCCACTTTAGTCTTTCCACTATAGTCTCCACTTTATTCTGTCCACTACAGTCTTTCCACTGTAGTCTTTCCACTATAGTCTTTCCACTATCGTCTGTCCACTTTAGTCTTTCCACTAATCTCTGTCCACTTTAGTGTTTCCACTACAGTCTCCACTTTATTCTGTCAGCTACAGTCTTTCCACTATCGTCTTTTCACTATAGTATGTCCAATTTAGTCTTTCCACTTTAGTCTTTCCACTATAGTCTCCACTTTATTCTGTCCACTACAGTCTTTCCACTATAGTCTTTCCACTATAGTCTGTCCACTTTAGTCTTTCCACTTTAGTCTTTCCACTATAGTCTCCACTTTATTCTGTCCACTACAGTCTTTCCACTATAGTCTTTCCACTATAGTCTGTCCACTTTAGTCTTTCCACTTTAGTCTTTCCACTATAGTCTGTCCACTTCAGTCTTTCCACTATAGTCTGTCCAGTTTAGTCTTTCCACTTTAGTCTTTCCAATTTAGTCTTTCCACTATTCTCTGTCCACTTTAGTCTTTCCACTTTAGTCTTTCTACTATAGTCTCCACTTTATTCTGTCCACTACAGTCTTTCCACTTTAGTCTTTCCACTATTCTCTGTCCACTTTATTCTTTCCACTATAGTCTCCACTTTATTCTGTCCACTACAGTCTTTCCACTATAATCTTTCCACTATCGTCTGTCCACTTTAGTCTTTCCACTTTATTCTTTCCAATATAGTCTCCACTTTATTCTGTCTACTACAGTCTTTCCACTATAGTCTTTCCACTATCGTCTGTCCACTTTAGTCTTTCCACTAATCTCTGTCCACTTTAGTCTTTCCACTATAGTCTCCACTTTATTCTGTCCACTACAGTCTTTCCACTATAGTCTTTCCACTATAGTCTATCCACTTTAGTCTTTCCACTATAGTCTCCACTTTATTCTGTCCACTACAGTCTTTCCACTTTAGTCTTTCCACTATTCTCTGTCCACTTTAGTCTGTCCACTTTAGCCTTTCCACTATACTCTCTACTTTATTCTATCCACTACAGTCTTTCCACTATAGTCTTTCCAATATAGTCTGTCCACTTTAGTCTTTCCACTTTAGTCTTTTCACCTTAGTCTTTCCACTATCGTCTGTCCACTTTAGTCTTTCCACTAATCTCTGTCCACTTTAGTCTTTCGACTATAGTCTCCACTTTATTCTGTCCACTACAGTCTTTCCACTATAGTCTTTCCACTATAGTCTATCCACTTTAGTCTTTCCACTATTCTCTGTCCACTTTAGTCTTTCCACTATAGTCTCCACTTTATTCTGTCCACTACAGTCTTTCCACTTTAGTCTTTCCACTATTCTCTGTCCACTTTAGTCTGTCCACTTTAGCCTTTCCACTATACTCTCTACTTTATTCTGTCCACTACAGTCTTTCCACTATAGACTATATTGGATAGTCTGTCCACTTTAGTCTTTCCACTTTAGTCTTTCCACCTTAGTCTTTCCACTATAGTCTGTCCACTATAGTCTTTCCACTATCGTCTGTCCACTTTAGTCTTTCCACTAATCTCTGTCCACTTTAGTCTTTCCACTATTCTCTGTCCACTTTAGTCTTTCCACTATAGTCTCCACTTTATTTTGTCCACTACAGTCTTTCCACTATAGTCTTTCCACTATAGTCTGTCCAATTTAGTCTTTCCACTTTAGTCTTTCCACTATAGTCTCCACTTTATTCTGTCCACTACAGTCTTTCCACTTTAGTCTTTCAACTATTCTCTGTCCACTTTAGTCTTTCCACTTTAGTCTTTCTACTATAGTCTCCACTTTATTCTGTCCACTACAGTCTTTCCACTTTAGTCTTTCCACTATTCTCTGTCCACTTTATTCTTTCCACTTTATTCTTTCCACTATAGTCTCCACTTTATTCTGTCCAATACAGTCTTTCCACTATAGTCTTTCCACTATCGTCTGTCCACTTTAGTCTTTCCACTAATCTCTATCCACTTTAGTCTTTCCACTATGGTCTCCACTTTATTCTGTCCACTACAGTCTTTCCACTATAGTCTTTCCACTATAGTCTGTCCACTATAGTCTTTCCACTTTAGTCTTTCCACTATAGTCTGTACACTTCAGTCTTTCCACTATAGTCTGTCCAGTTTAGTCTTTCCACTTTAGTCTTTCCACTATAGTCTCCACTTTATTCTGTCCACTACAGTCTTTCCACTATAGTCTTTCCACTATCGTCTGTCCACTTTAGTCTTTCCACTAATTTCTGTCCACTTTAGTCTTTCCACTATAGTCTCCACTTTATTCTGTCCACTACAGTCTTTCCACTATAGTCTTTCCACTATAGTCTGTCCACTTTAGTCTTTCCACTTTAGTCTTTCCACTATAGTCTGTCCACTTCAGTCTTTCCACTATAGTCTGTCCAGTTTAGTCTTCCCACTTTAGTCTTTCCACATTAGTCTTTCCACTATTCTCTGTCCACTTTAGTCTTTCTACTATAGTCTCCACTTTATTCTGTCCACTACACTCTTTCCACTTTAGTCTTTCCACTATTCTCTGTCCACTTTCTTCTTTCCACTTTATTCTTTCCACTATAGTCTCCACTTTATTCTGTCCACTACAGTCTTTCCACTATAGTCTTTCCACTATCGTCTGTCCACTTTAGTCTTTCCACTAATCTCTGTCCACTTTAGTCTTTCCACTATAGTCTCCACTTTATTCTGTCCACTACAGTCTTTCCACTATAGTCTTTTCACTGTAGTCTGTCCACTTTAGTCTTTCCACTTTAGTCTTTCCACCATAGTCTGTCCACTTCAGTCTTTCCACTATAGTCTGTCCAGTTTAGTCTTTCCACTTTAGTCTTTCCACTATAGTCTTTCCACTATCGTCTGTCCACTTTAGTCTTTCCACTAATCTCTGTCCACTTTAGTCTTTCCACTATAGTCTCCACTTTAGTCTTTCCACTATTCTCTGTCCACTTTAGTCTTTCCACTATAGTCTCCACTTTATTCTGTCCACTACAGTCTTTCCACTTTAGTCTTTCCACTATTCTCTGTCCACTTTAGTCTTTCCACTAATCTCTGTCCACTTTAGTCTTTCCACTATACTCTCTACTTTATTCTGTCCACTACAGTCTTTCCACTATAGTCTTTCCAATATAGTCTGTCCACTTTAGTCTTTCCACTTTAGTCTTTCCACCTTAGTCTTTCCACTATAGTCTGTCCACTATAGTCTTTCCACTATCGTCTGTCCACTTTAGTCTTTCCACTAATCTCTGTCCACTTTAGTCTTTCCACTATTCTCTGTCCACTTTAGTCTTTCCACTATAGTCTCCACTTTATTTTGTCCACTACAGTCTTTCCACTATAGTCTTTCCACTATAGTCTGTCCAATTTAGTCTTTCCACTTTAGTCTTTCCACTATAGTCTCCACTTTATTCTGTCCACTACAGTCTTTCCACTTTAGACTTTCCACTATTCTCTGTCCACTTTAGTCTTTCCACTTTAGTCTTTCTACTATAGTCTCCACTTTATTCTGTCCACTACAGTCTTTCCACTTTAGTCTTTCCACTATTCTCTGTCCACTTTATTCTTTCCACTTTATTCTTTCCACTATAGTCTCCACTTTATTCTGTCCACTACAGTCTTTCCACTATAGTCTTTCCACTATCGTCTGTCCACTTTAGTCTTTCCACTAATCTCTATCCACTTTAGTCTTTCCACTATGGTCTCCACTTTATTCTGTCCACTACAGTCTTTCCACTATAGTCTTTCCACTATAGTCTGTCCACTATAGTCTTTCCACTTTAGTCTTTCCACTATAGTCTGTACACTTCAGTCTTTCCACTATAGTCTGTCCAGTTTAGTCTTTCCACTTTAGTCTTTCCACTATAGTCTCCACTTTATTCTGTCCACTACAGTCTTTCCACTATAGTCTTTCCACTATCGTCTGTCCACTTTAGTCTTTCCACTAATTTCTGTCCACTTTAGTCTTTCCACTATAGTCTCCACTTTATTCTGTCCACTACAGTCTTTCCACTATAGTCTTTCCACTATAGTCTGTCCACTTTAGTCTTTCCACTTTAGTCTTTCCACTATAGTCTGTCCACTTCAGTCTTTCCACTATAGTCTGTCCAGTTTAGTCTTCCCACTTTAGTCTTTCCACTTTAGTCTTTCCACTATTCTCTGTCCACTTTAGTCTTTCCACTTTAGTCTTTCTACTATAGTCTCCACTTTATTCTGTCCACTACACTCTTTCCACTTTAGTCTTTCCACTATTCTCTGTCCACTTTATTCTTTCCACTTTATTCTTTCCACTATAGTCTCCACTTTATTCTGTCCACTACAGTCTTTCCACTATAGTCTTTCCACTATCGTATGTCCACTTTAGTCTTTTCACTAATCTCTGTCCACTTTAGTCTTTCCACTATAGTCTCCACTTTATTCTGTCCACTACAGTCTTTCCACTATAGTCTTTTCACTATAGTCTGTCCACTTTTAGTCTTTCCACTTTAGTCTTTCCACCATAGTCTGTCCACTTCAGTCTTTCCACTATAGTCTGTCCAGTTTAGTCTTTCCACTTTAGTCTTTCCACTATAGTCTTTCCACTATCGTCTGTCCACTTTAGTCTTTCCACTAATCTCTGTCCACTTTAGTCTTTCCACTATAGTCTCCACTTTAGTCTTTCCACTATTCTCTGTCCACTTTAGTCTTTCCACTTTAGTCTTTCCACTATAGTCTCCACTTTATTCTGTCCACTACAGTCTTTCCACTATAGTCTTTTTACTATAGTCTGTCCACTTTAATCTTTCCACTATTCTCTTTCCACTTTATTCTTTCCACTTTATTCTTTCCACTATAATCTTATTCAGTCTCCACTTTATTCTGTCCACTACACTCTTTCCACTTTAGTCTTTCCACTATTCTCTGTCCACTTTATTCTTTCCACTTTATTCTTTCCACTATAGTCTCCACTTTATTCTGTCCACTACAGTCTTTCCACTATCGTCATTCCACTATCGTCTGTCCACTTTAGTCTTTCCACTAATTTCTGTCCACTTTAGTCTTTCCACTATAGTCTCCACTTTATTCTGTCCACTACAGTCTTTCCACTATAGTCTTTCCACTATAGTCTGTCCACTTTAGTCTTTCCACTTTAGTCTTTCCACTATAGTCTGTCCACTTCAGTCTTTCCACTATAGTCTGTTCAGTTTAGTCTTCCCACTTTAGTCTTTCCACTTTAGTCTTTCCACTATTCTCTGTCCACTTTAGTCTTTCCACTTTAGTCTTTCTACTATAGTCTCCACTTTATTCTGTCCACTACAGTCTTTCCACTTTAGTCTTTCCACTATTCTCTGTCCACTTTAGTCTTTCCACTTTATTCTTTCCACTATAGTCTCCACTTTATTCTGTCCACTACAGTCTTTCCACTATAGTCTTTCCACTATCGTCTGTCCACTTTAGTCTTTCCACTAATCTCTGTCCACTTTAGTCTTTCCACTATAGTCTCCACTTTATTCTGTCCACTACAGTCTTTCCACTATAGTCTTTTCACTATAGTCTGTCCACTTTAGTCTTTCCACCATAGTCTGTCCACTTCAGTCTTTCCACTATAGTCTGTCCAGTTTAGTCTTTCCACTTTAGTCTTTCCACTATAGTCTTTCCACTATCGTCTGTCCACTTTAGTCTGTCCACTTTAGTCTTTCCACTTTAGTCTTTCCACTATAGTCTCCACTTTATTCTGTCCACTACAGTCTTTCCACTATAGTCTTTTCACTATAGTCTGTCCACTTTAGTCTTTCCACTTTAGTCTTTCCACCATAGTCTGTCCACTTCAGTCTTTCCACTATAGTCTGTCCAGTTTAGTCTTTCCACTTTAGTCTTTCCACTATAGTCTTTCCACTATCGTCTGTCCACTTTAGTCTTTCCACTAATCTCTGTCCACTTTAGTCTTTCCACTATAGTCTCCACTTTATTCTGTCCACTACAGTCTTTCCACTATAGTCTTTCCACTATAGTCTATCCACTTTAGTCTTTAGTCTTTCCACTATACTCTCTACTTTATTCTGTCCACTACAGTCTTTCCACTATAGTCTTTCCAATATAGTCTGTCCACTTTAGTCTTTCCACTTTAGTCTTTCCACCTTAGTCTTTCCACTATAGTCTGTCCACTATAGTCTTTCCACTATCGTCTGTCCACTTTAGTCTTTCCACTAATCTCTGTCCACTTTAGTCTTTCCACTATTCTCTGTCCACTTTAGTCTTTCCACTATAGTCTCCACTTTATTTTGTCCACTACAGTCTTTCCACT